>SZWC01001334.1:121634-129134 GCA_023375785.1 Penium margaritaceum
GTGTTATGATTCATAGCCGTTTATGTCGGAGTTCTGCTCAAGACTCGCACGGCTCAACCGGGCTCTTCTCTGTCTCCCTGGCATCATCCGACTCTCCCCTGGACATCAACTCTGCGGGAAAAGGAAAAGCCAGCCTAGTCCCGGTTCACCTCCCGTGCCCTGCCACCCGAACGGCCCGAGTGGTATGACCAATCAGACTTCTCCGGTCTGACCACCCGACCGTCCGAACTCACCACGACCAACGCCAACGGACCTCCAACGCCACCTGACGACCGGCAAGATCTGCCGACAACATTCCTGTTCCTTGGTCTGGTTATCATGGCTACAACCAAGGGTCGGCAGGAGAAGCACGTCCTCCACTCAACCGGGACGGACCCCAAAGAGTACAAGATCGTGCGGAGCCGCACAGCGTCCTCGTACCGCGCAGGCACAGAAGGTGCAGCAACAGCACAATGGCGGCTCCGGCTTCACGTCTCGCACCGTCCACCCTAATGGGTGTAGACACTTTTACTCTAAGCTCTAGGACTAGTACTAATATCAGTAGGAGCCATGTACTCTATTTGCCTCGGAATATTCCTCCTCAGTTTCCTTCATCATCATTTCCTCATCACTGCACATTGTCTCTCATCGCTCTTATCGCTCCAATCGTTTGCCTTAGCTCAATCATCTATCGTGTCAGCAAAGCATTCCGGGCTCTTGGCCTATCGCTTCCGCTCAAGCCTTTGACCCACAATCAGCCGTGCCTCACAACCAATCCTCGAAGCTGTTGTCCGCTCCTCATCCGCTGTGGTACCCGAACCGCAATGGCCGTTCGCCGAATCTCTCTTTACTATTGGAATTCCACTTTTCATCACTCATCCTAAGCGCTTCGTCGCTTTCGCTTCTCGCGCTGTCTTCTCTTACCCTTACACTTCTGTTCCTGCTGTGACGTCATCCTCCGTCAGTCTTCCACACTTTCGTGGTAACTTCCGCACCACGTATTTCCCTGTTATCCTGCTTGGTCCGCAGCTCACATTTTCCTGACAATTTAAGGTACTTGGATACATGTGTGGTCATGGTCAAGGGCACATGCCAACTTTGTTAAGGCATTGCGTACAATAGCCACACTAAGCCACCAGTATTCTACCTTGTCTATACTTGCAAGGTCATACCCAATATATTTGCACGATGATTGGATAATCTGACCGTGGCTGGCTCTTGTTATGATTCATAGCTGTTTAAGGTACTTGGTAAACAGTGTGGTCATGGTCAGTGGCACATGTCAAGCTTCTCAAGGCATTGCGTACAATAGCCGTGCCAAGCCACCGGTTTCTTTCCTTGTTTATACCTGCAAGGACATTAATGTTGTATGTACACTGTGATTGGGCGCTCTATCTGCGGCTGACTCGTGTTACGATTCGTAGAAGTTAAAGCCACTTGGTAAACTTTGAGGTCATGGTCAGTGGCACATGCCAACTTTGTCAAGGCATTGCGCATAATAGCCACACCGAGCCACCAGTATTCTACCTTGTTTGTACCTGCAGGATCCTGCCTAGTACGTCTGCACTATGATTGGACACTCTGACCGTGGCTGACTCGTGTTATGATTCATAGCCGCTTAAGGTACTTGGTAAACTTTGTGGTCATGGTCAGTGGCCCATGCCAAATTTGTCATGGAATTGCGCACAAAAGCCACCCCAAGCCACCAGTACTCTACCTTGTTTGCACCTCCAATATCATGCCTAGTACATCTGCACTATGATTGGACACTCTGACCGTGGCTGCCTCGTGTTATGATCAATAGAAGTAAAAGTCCCTTGGATACATTCGTGGTCATGGTCAGTGGCACATGCCAACTTTGTCAAGGCATTGCGCACAATAGCCACACCAAGCCACCAGCATTCTACCTTGTTTGCACCTGCAATGTCTTGCCCAGTATAGGTGCAATGTGAGTGGACACTATGACCGTGGCCAACTCGTGTTAGGATTCATAGCTGTTTAAGGTACTTGGTAAACTTTGTGGTTATGGTCTGTGGCCCATGCCAACTTTTTCAAGGCACTGCACACAATAGCCGTGCCAAGACACCGGGTTTTTACCCACTTTATACCTGCAAGGTTATCCCTAGTCCATTTGATTTGTGATTGGGCACTCTAAATGTGGCTGACTCGTGTTACAATTCGTGGAAGGTAAAGTCAAGTGGTAAAGTCAGTGGCACGTGCCAAATTTGTCAAGGCATTGCGCAATATAGCCGTGCCAAGACACCGGTAATTTACCCCGTTTATACCTGCAAGGTCATGCATGTTAGATGTACACTGTGATTGGGCACTCCGACTGTGGCTGACACGTGTTACAATTTAAAGAAGTTAAAGTCACTTGGTAGACATTGTGGTCATGGTCAGTGGCACATGCCAACTTTGTCAAGGCACTGCGCACAATAGCCACACCGAGCCTCCAGTATTCTACCTTATTTATACCTGCAAGATCATGCACAGTATATATGCACTGTGATTGGACACTCTGACCGTGGCTCACTCGTGTTATGATTCATATCCGTTTAAGGTACTTGGTAAACTTTGTGGTCATTGGCAGTGCCACATGCCAACTTTGTCAAGGCATTGCGCATAATAGCCGTGCCATGCCACATGTTTTTTACCTTGTTTATACTTGCAAGGTCATTTCTAGTACATCTGAACTGTGATTGGACGCTCTGACCGTGGCAGACTCATGTTACGATTCACAGAAGTTAAAGTCACTTGGTAAACTTTGTGGTCATGGTCAGTGGCACATGCCAACGTTGTCAAGGCATAGCGCATAATAGCCACACCGAGCCACCAATATTCTACCTTGTTTATACCTGCAAGGTCATGCCCAATACATCTGCACTGTGATTGGGCACTCTAACTGTGGCTGACTCGTGTTACGATTTGTAAAAGTTAAACTCACTTGGTAAACTTTGTGGTCATGGTCAGTGGCACATGCCGACTTTGTCAAGGCATTGCGCACAATAGCCACACCGAGCCACCAGTATTCTACCTTGTTTAATCCTGCAAGACCATGCCTAGTACATCTGCATTGTGACTGGACACTCTGACCGTGGCTGACTTGTGTTATGATCAATAGATGTAAAATTCACTTGGATACATTTGTGTTCATGGTAAGTGACACGTGCCAACTTTATCAAGGCATTCTGCACAATAGCAATACCGATCCACGAGTATTCTACCTTGTTTATACATGTAAGGTCCTGCCCAGTTTACCTGCACTGTGATTGGACACTCTAACCTTGGCTGACTCGTGTTATTATTCATAGCCGTTTGAGGTACTTGGTAAACTTTGTGGTCATGGTCATTGGCATATGCCAACTTTGTCAAGGCATTGCGCACAATAGCTATGCCAAGACACCGGTTTTTGTCCTTGTTCATACCTGCAAGGTCATGCATATTAGATGTACGCTGTGATTGGGCACTCTGACCGTGGCTGACTTGTGTTACGATTCGTAGAAGTTAAAGTCACTTGGTTAACTTTGTGGTCATGGTCTGTGGCACATGCCAACTTTGTCAAGGCATTGCGCACAATAGCCACACCGAGCCACCAGTATTATACCTTGTTTATACCTGTAAGGTCATGTCCTATATATCTGCACTGTGATTGCACACTCTGACCGTGGCTGATTCGTGTTATGATCAATAGAAGTAAATGTCACTTGGATACATTTGTCGTCATGGTCAGTGGCACATGCCAACTTTGTCAAGGCATTGCGCACAATAGCCATGCCAAGCCACTGGTTTTTTACATTGTTGATAAATGCAAGGTCATACATATTAGGTGTGCACTGTGATTGGGCACTCTTACTGTGGCTTACTCGTGGTACGATTCATAGAAGTTAAAGTCACTCGGTAAACTTTGTCGTCATGGTCAGTGGCACATGCCAACCTTTTCAAGGTATTGCGCACAATAGCCACACCAAGCTACCAATAGTTTACCTTGTTTGAACTTGCAAGATCATTCCTAGTACTTTTGCAATTTGATTGGACACTCTGACTGTGGCTGACTCGTGTTATGATCAATAGAAGTAAACGTCACTTGGATACATTTATGGTCATGGTATGTGGCACATGCCAACTTTGTCAAGGTATTGCACACAATAGCCACACCGAGCCACCCGTATTATACCTTGTTTATACCTCTAAGGTCATGCCCAGTATATATGCACTGTGATTGGACACTCTGACCGTGGCTGACTCGTGTTATGATTCATAGCCGTTTAAGGCACTTGGTAAACTTTGTGGTCATGGTCAGTGGCACATGCCAACTTTGTCAAGGCATTGCAGACAATAGCCACACAGAGTCACCAGTATTCTACCTTGTTTGCAAGTGCAAGATCATGCCTATTACATCTGCACTGTGATTGGACACTCTGACCGAGGCGGACTCGTGTTATGATCAATAGAAGTAGAAGTCAATATGATATATTTGTGGTCATGGTCAGTGGCACGTGCCAATGTTTTCAAGGCATTCCACACAATAGCCACACCGAGCCACCAGTATTCTACCTTGTTTGCACCTGCAAGATCATGCCTAGTACATCTGCACTGTGATTGGACACTCTGACCATGGTTGACTCGTGTCATGATTCATAGCCGTTTAAGGTAATTGGTAAACTTTGTGGTCATGGTCAGTGCCACATGCCAACTTTGTCAAGGCATTGCGCACAATAGCCGTGCCAAGCCACAGGTTTTTTACCTTGCTCATACCTGAAAGGTCATGCCTAGCACATCTAAACTGTGATTGGGCACTCTAACCATGGTGGACTCGCGTTACGATTCCTATAAGTTAAAGTCAATTGGTAAACTTTGTGGTCATGGGCAGTGGGACATGCCAACTTTGTCAAGGCATTGCGCACAATAGCCACTCTGAGCCACCAGTATTGAACCTTGTTTGTACCTGTAAGATCATGCCTAGTACATCTGCACTGTGATTGGACACTCTGACTGTGGCTGACTCGTGTTATGATTCATATCCGTTTAAGGTACTTGGTAAACTTTGAGGTCATGGTCAGTGGCACGTGCCAACTTTGTCAAGGCATTGTGCAGAATAGCCACACCGAGCCACCAGTATTCTACATTGTTTGGACCTACAAGATCATGCCTAGTACTAGTGCATTGTGATTGGACACTCTGACCCTGGGTGACTCGTGTTATGATCAATAGAAGTAAAAGTCACTTGGAAACATTTGTGGTCATGGTCAGTGACATGTGCCAACTTTGTCAAGGCATTGCGCACAATAGCCACACCGAGCCACCATTAATCTACCTTGTTTATACATGTAAGGTCATGCCCAGTATATATGCATTGTAAAGGACACTCTGACAGTGGCTGACTCGTGTTATGACTCATAGCCATTTAATGTACTTGGTAAACTTTGTGGTCATGGTCAGTGGCACGTGCCAACTTTGTCAAGGCATTGTGCAGAATAGCCGTGCCAAGACACCGGTTTTTTACCCTTTTTATACCTGCAAGGTCATGCATATTAGATGTGCACTGTGATTTGGCACGCCGACTGTGGCCAACACGTGTTACGATTCAAATAAGTTAAAGTCACTTGGTAAACCTTGTGGTCATGGTCAGTGGCACATGCCAACTTTGTCAAGGCATTGCGCACAATAGCCACACTGAGCCACCAGTATTCTACCTTGTTTATACCTGCAAGGTCATGCCTAGTATATCTGCACTGTGATTGGACACTCTGACGGTGACTGACTCGTGTTATGATCTATAGAAGTAAAGGTCAGTTGGATACATTTGTGGTCATGGTCCGTGGCTCATGCCAACTTTGTCAAGGCATTGTGCACAATAGCCGTGCCTAGACACCAGTATTCTACCTTGTTTGTACCTGCAAGAAGATGCCCAGTACATCTGTACTGTGATTGGACACTCTGACCGTGGCTGACTCGTGTTATGGTCAATAGAAGTAAAAGTCACTTGGATACATTAGTGGTCATGGTCAGTGGCACATGCAAACATTGTCGAGGCATTGCGCACAATAGCCACACCGAGCCACCAGTATTCTACCTTGTTTGTACCTGCAAGATCATGCCCAGTATATCTGCACTGTGGTTGGACACTCTGATCGTAGCTGACTCGTGTTATGACTCGTATAAGTGAAAGTCACTTGGTAAACTTTGTGGTCATGGTCAGTGGCACATCCCACCTTTGTCAAGGCAGTCCGCACAATAGCCACACCGAGCCACCAGTATTCTACCTTGTTTGAACCTGCAAGATCATGCCTAGTACATCTACACTATGATTGGACACTCTGACCGTTGCTGCCTCGTGTTATGATCAATAGAAGTAAATGTGACTTGGATACATTTATGGTCATGGTCAGTGGCACATGCCAACTTTGTCGAGGCATTGCGCAGAATAGCCACACCAAGCCACCAGTATTCTGCCTTGTTTATACCTGCAAGGTCATGCCCAGTACATGTACACTGTGATTGGACACGCTGGTCGTGGCTGACTCGTGTTATGATTCATAGCCGTTTAAGGTACTTGGTAAACTTTAGGGTCATGGTCAGTGGCACATGCCAACTTTTTCAAGGCATTGCACACATGAGCCACACCGAGCCACCGGTATTGTACCTTGTTTGCACCTGCAAGGTCATGCACATTAGATGTACGCTGTGATTGGACACTCTGACCGTGGCTGACGTTTGTTACGATTCGTAGAAGTTAAAGTCACTTGGTAAAGTTTGTGGGCAGGATCAGTGGCACATGCCAACTTTGTCAATGCATTGCGTACAAACGCCACACTGAGCTTGCTGTTGTCATCAATGAAGGTAAGGAAGTAACACGCGTCGCCATTAGACACTGTCTTGAATGGTCCACACACGTCGCTGTGCACGACCCCCAGCAGGTCGGAGGTGCGATTCTTGTTCTCCTTCGACGGTTTGCGCCAAACCCTAAATGTAAGGCTCGCACTGTCTGTGCAGTGCTGCATCCGTCGCCTCTTCCACACCGTCGATGACGATGCCGCGTACCAGCTCGCGCTTTGCCATCTCCTTCACGACTGCGGACGAGGAATGCTCCAGTCGTCGGTGCCAGAGCTCCAGATCAGCTCCTCCTCCTTTGGCCAGGTTGACGGTAGGTTTTTGTGATTCTGCTGAATCTGTCACCGCGGGGATCACCTTGGTCTCCACGATGTAGAACCTTGGTCTCCACAATGTAGAGGCCTCTTTTGCGCTTAGCCTCCAGCACGGGCTCGCCGCCAGTGTCCTTCCGCACGACTGCCCCCTTTCTCCATAAGAGTATGTATGTATGTATGTATGTATGTATGTATGTATGTATGTATGTATGTACGTATGTACGTACGTACGTACGTACGTATATATGTATGTATGTATGTATGTATGTATGTATGTATGTATGTATGTATGTATGCATGTATGTATGTATGTATGTATGTATGTATGTATGTAGGTATGCATGCATATATGCATGTATGTATGTATGTATGTATG
>SZWC01001334.1:134134-145496 GCA_023375785.1 Penium margaritaceum
TTGGGCATGGTCAGTGGTACATGCCAGCTTTGTCAAGGCATTGCGCACAATAGCCACACCGAGCCACCAGTAGTCTACCTTGTTTGTACCTGCAAGCCCATGCCAAAAATATCTGTACTGTGATTGGACACTCTGACCGTGGCTGACTCGTGTTATGATTCATACTCGTTTCAGGTTCTTGGTAGACTTTGTGGTCATGGTCACTGGCACATGCCAACTTTGTCAAGGCATTGCGCACAATAGCCGTGCCAAGCCACCGGAATTTACATTGTGTATACCTGTAAGGTCATGCCTAGTACATGTACACTGTGATTGGGTACTCTGACTGTGGCTGACTCGTGTTAGGATTCGTATAAGTTAAAGTCACTTGGTAAACATTGTGGTCATGGTCAGTGGCACATACCAACTTTGACAAGGCATTGCGCACAATAGCCACACCGAACCACCAGTGTTCTACCTTTTCTGCAACTGCAAGATCATGCCTAGTACATCTGCACCGTGATTGGACACTCCGACTGTGGCTGACTCGTATTATGATCAATAGAAGTAAAAGTCACTTGGATACATTTGTGGTCATGGTCAGTGGCACATGCCAACTTTGTCCAGGCATTGTGCACAATAGCCAAACCGAGCTACCAGTATCCTACCTTGTTTGTACTTGCAAGATGCCTAGTATATCTGCACTATGATTGGACACCCTGACCGTGGCTGACCCGTATTATGATCTGTATCCGTTTCAGGTACTTGGTAAACTATGTGGTCATGGTCAATGAAACATGCCAACTTTGTCAAGGCATTGCGCACAATAGCCGTGCCAAGCCACCGATTTGTACCTTGTTTATACGTGCAAGATCATGCATATTAGATGTGTACTGTGATTGGGTACTCTGACCGTGGCTGACTCGTGTTATGATTCGTAGAAGTTTAAGTCATTTGGTAAACTTTGTGGTCATGGTCAGTGGCACATGCCAACTTTGTCAATGCATTGCGCACAATAGCCACACCGACCCATCAGTATTCTACCTTGTTTGCACCTGCAGGATCATGCCTAGTACATCTGCACAGTGATTGGACACTTTGACCGTGGCTGACTCGTGTTATGATCAATACAAGTAAAGGTTCTTGGATTCATTTGTGGTCATAATTAGTGGCACATGCTAACTTTGTCAAGGCATTGTGCACACTAGCCACACAGAGCCACCAGTATTATACATTGTTTGCACCTGAAAGTTCATGCCTAGTACATCTGCATTGTGATTGGATACTCTGACGGTGGCTGACTCATGTTATGATCAATAGAAGCAAATTTCACTTGGATACATTTGTGGTCATGGTCAGTGGCACATGCCAACTTTGTCAAGGTATGGTGCACAATAGCCACACCGAGCCATCAGTATTCTACCTTGTTTATACCTGTAAGGTCATGTCCAGTATATCTGCACTGTGACTGGACACTCTGACTGTGGCTGACTCATGTTATGATTCATATCCGTTTAAGGTACTTGGTAAACTTTGTGGTCATAGTCAGTGGCACATGCCAACTTTATAAAGGCATTGCGCACAATAGCCGTGCCAAGCCACCATTATTCTACCTTGTTTATACATGTAAGGTCATGCCTAGTACATATGAACTGTGACTGGACACTCTAACCATGGCTGAATCAATGTTACGAATCGTATAAGTTTAAAGTACTTGGTAAACTTTGTGGTCATGGTCAGTGGCACATGCCACCTTTGTCAAGACATTGCGCACAATAGCCACACCGAGCCACCAGTATTCTACCTTGTTTGTACCTGCAAGGTCATGCCCAATATATCTGCATTGTGATTGGACACTCTGACCGTGGCTGACTCGTGTTATGATTTATAGCCATTTAAGGTACTTGGTAAACTTTGTGGTCATGGTCAGTGGCACACGCCAACTTTGTCAAGGCATTGCGCACAATAGCCTTGCCAAGCCACTGGTTTGCCACCTTGTTTAAACCTGCAAGATCGTGCATATTAGATGTGCGCTGTGACTCGACACTCTAACCGTGGCTGACTCGTGTTATGATTCATAGCCGTTTAAGGTACTTGGTAAACTTTGTGGTCATGGTCAGTGGCACATGCCAATGTTGTCAAGGCAATACGCACAATAGCCATGCCAAGCCACCAGTATTCTACGATTTTTATACCTGCAAGGTCATGCCTAGTGCATCTGAACTGTGATTGGACACTCTGACCGTGGCTGACTCGTGTAACGATTCGTATAAGTTAATGTCACTTTGTAAACTTTGTGTTCATGGTCAGTGGCACATGCCAACTTTGTCAAGGCATTGCGCACAATAGCCACACCGAGCCACCAGTATTCTACCTTGTTTGAACCTGCGAGATCATTCCTATTACATCTGCAATGTGATTGGACACTCTGACCGTGGCTGACTCGTGTTATGATTCGTAGTCGTTTAAGGTACTTGGTAAACTTTGTGGTCATGGTCAGTGGCACATGCCAACTCTGTCAAGACATTGCGCACAATAGCCACACCGAGCCACCAGTACTGAACCTTGTTTGCACCTCCAAGATCATGCCTAGTAAATCTGCACTGTTATTGGACACTCTGGTCGTGGCTGACTCATGTTATGTTTCATAGCCGTTTAAGGTACTTGGTAAACGTTGTGGTAATGGTCAGTGGCACATGCCAACTTTGTCAAGGCATTGCGCACAACAGCCGTGCCATGCCACAGGTTTTTTGCCCTGTTTATACCTCCAAGGTCATGCCCAGTATATCCGCACTGTCATTGGACACTCTGACCGTGGCCGAGTCGTGTTATGATTCATAACCGTTTGAGGTACTTGGTAAACTTTGTGGTCATGGTCAGTGCCACATGCCAACTTTGTCAAGGCATTGCGCACAATAGCCGTACCAAGCCACTGGTTTTTTCCCTTGTTTGTACCTGCAAGATCACGCCTAGTACATCTGATTTGTGATTGGGCACTCTGACTGTGACTAACTCGTGTTACAATTCGTAGAAGTTAAAGTCAATTGGTAAACTTTGTGGTCATGGTCTGTGGCACATGCCAACTTTGTCAAGGCATTGCGCACAATAGCATTGCCAAGCCACCGGTTTTTTACCTTGTTCATTATTGCAGGTCATGCCTAGTTCATCTGAACTATGATTGGGCACTCTGACCGTGGCTGGCTCGTGTTACCATCTGGAGAAGCTAAATCACCTGGTAAACTTTGTGGTCATGGTCAGCGGCACATGCCAACATTGTCGAGGCATTGCGCACAATAGCCGTCCCAAGACACCAGTTTTTTACCCTTTTATACCTACAAGGTCATGCCTAGTACATGTGAACTGTGACTGGGCACTCTGACCATGGCTGACTTGTGTTACGATTCGTAGAAGTTAAAGGCACTTGGTGAACTTTGTGGTTATGGTCAGTGGCACAGGCCAACTTTGTCGATGCATTATGCACAATAACCACACCGAACCGCCAGTATTATACCTTGTTTGTACCTGCAAGGTCATGCCTAGTACATGTGAACTGTGACTGGGCACTCTGACCATGGCTGACTTGTGTTACGATTCGTAGAAGTTAAAGGCACTTGGTGAACTTTGTGGTTATGGTCAGTGGCACAGGCCAACTTTGTCGATGCATTATGCACAATAACCACACCGAACCGCCAGTATTATACCTTGTTTGTACCTGCAAGGTCATGCCTAGTACATGTGAACTGTGACTGGGCACTCTGACCATGGCTGACTTGTGTTACGATTCGTAGAAGTTAAAGGCACTTGGTGAACTTTGTGGTTATGGTCAGTGGCACAGGCCAACTTTGTCGATGCATTATGCACAATAACCACACCGAACCGCCAGTATTATACCTTGTTTGTACCTGCAAGGTCATGCCTAGTACATGTGAACTGTGACTGGGCACTCTGACCATGGCTGACTTGTGTTACGATTCGTAGAAGTTAAAGGCACTTGGTGAACTTTGTGGTTATGGTCAGTGGCACAGGCCAACTTTGTCGATGCATTATGCACAATAACCACACCGAACCGCCAGTATTATACCTTGTTTGTACCTGCAAGGTCATGCCTAGTACATGTGAACTGTGACTGGGCACTCTGACCATGGCTGACTTGTGTTACGATTCGTAGAAGTTAAAGGCACTTGGTGAACTTTGTGGTTATGGTCAGTGGCACAGGCCAACTTTGTCGATGCATTATGCACAATAACCACACCGAACCGCCAGTATTATACCTTGTTTGTACCTGCAAGGTCATGCCTAGTACATGTGAACTGTGACTGGGCACTCTGACCATGGCTGACTTGTGTTACGATTCGTAGAAGTTAAAGGCACTTGGTGAACTTTGTGGTTATGGTCAGTGGCACAGGCCAACTTTGTCGATGCATTATGCACAATAACCACACCGAACCGCCAGTATTATACCTTGTTTGTACCTGCAAGGTCATGCCTAGTACATGTGAACTGTGACTGGGCACTCTGACCATGGCTGACTTGTGTTACGATTCGTAGAAGTTAAAGGCACTTGGTGAACTTTGTGGTTATGGTCAGTGGCACAGGCCAACTTTGTCGATGCATTATGCACAATAACCACACCGAACCGCCAGTATTATACCTTGTTTGTACCTGCAAGGTCATGCCTAGTGCATCTGCACTGTGATTGGACACTCTGCCTGTGGCTGACTTGTCTTATGATTCATAGCCGTTTAAGGTACTTGGAAAACTTTGTGGTCATGGTCAGTGGCACATGCCAACTTTGTCAAGGCCTTGCGCACAATAGCCACACTGAGCCACCAGTATTCTACCTTTTTGTACCTGCAAGATCATGCCTAGTACATCTGCACTGTGATTTGACACTCTGACTCTGGCAGACTCGTGTTATGATCAAGAGAAGTAAAAGTCACTTGGATACTTTTGTGTTCATGGTCAGTGGCACATGCCAACTTTGTCAAAGCATTGTGCACAACAGCCACACGGGGCCACCAGTATTCTACCTTGTTTATACCTGCAAGGTCATGCCCATTATATCTTCACTGCGATTGGACACTCTGACTGTGGCTGACTCGTGTTATGATTCATAGCCGTTTAAGGTACTTGGTAAACTTTGTGGTCATGGTCAGTGGCACATGCCAACTTTGTCAAGGCATTGCGCACAATAGCATTGCCAAGCCACCGGTTTTTTACCTTGTTCATTATTGCAGGTCATGCCTAGTTCATCTGAACTATGATTGGGCACTCTGACCGTGGCTGGCTCGTGTTACCATCTGGAGAAGTTAAAATCACCTGGTAAACTTTGTGGTCATGGTCAGTGGCACATGCCAAATTTGTCAAGGCATTGCGCACGTTAGCAACACGGAGCCACCAGTATTCTACATTGTTTGTACCTGCAAGATAATTCCTAGTACATCTGCACTATGATTGGATACTCTGACTGTGGCTGACTTGTGTTATGATCAATAGAGGTAAAAGTCACTTGGATACATTAGTGGTCGTGGTCAGTGGCACATGCAAACTTTGTCAAGGAGTTGCACACAATAGCCACACCGAGCAACCAGTTTCCTTCCTTGTTTGCACCTGCAAGATCATGCCTAGTACATCTGCACTGTGATTGGACACTCTGACCGTGGCTGACTCGTTGTATGATCTATAGACGTAAAAGTCGCTTGGATACATTTGTGGTCATGGTCAGTGGCACATGCCAACTTTGTCAAGGCATTGCGCACACTAGCCACACCGAGCCACAAGTATTCTACCTTGTTTATACCTGCAAGGTCATGCCCAGTATATCTGCACTGTGATTGGACACTCTGACCGTGGCTGACACGTGTTATGATTCATAGCTGTTTTAGGTACTTGGTAAACTTTTTGGTCATGGTCAGCGGCACATGCCAACATTGTCGAGGCATTGCGCACAATAGCCGTGCCAAGACACCAGTTTTTTACCCTTTTATACCTACAAGGTCATGCCTAGTACATCTGAACTGTGACTGGGCACTCTGACCATGGCTGACTTGTGTTACGATTCGTAGAAGTTAAAGGCACTTGGTGAACTTTGTGGTTATGGTCAGTGGCACATGCCAACTTTGTCGATGCATTATGCACAATAACCACACCGAACCACCAGTATTATACCTTGTTTGTACCTGCAAGGTCATGCCTAGTACATTTGCACTGTGATTGGACACTCTGACCATGGCAGACTCGTGTTATGATCAGTAGAAGTGGAAGTCACTTGGATACATTTGTGGTCTAGGTCAGTGGCACATGCCAATTTTGTCAAGGCACTGCGCACAATAGCCACACCGAGCCACCAGTATTCTACCTTGTTTATACCTTGAAGGTCATGCCCTGTATATCTGTACTGTGATTGGACACTCTTACCATGGCTGAACCGTGTTATGATTCATAGCCGTTTAATGTACTTGGTTAGCTTTGTGGTCATGGTCAGTGGCACATGCCAAATTTGTCAAGGCATTGCGCACAATAGCCGTGCCAAGCCAACGGTTTTTTACCCTGTTTATACCCGAAATGTCATGCATATTAGGTTTGCAATGTGATTGGGTACTCTGACCGTGGCTGACTCGTGTTATGATTTGTAGAAGTTCAAGTCGATTGGTAAGCTTTGTGGTCATGGTCAGTGACACATGCCAACTTTGTCAAGACATTGCGCACAATAGCCACACCAAGCCACCAGTATTCTACCTTGTTTGTGCCTCCAAGATCATGTATAGTATATATGCACTGTGATCAGACACTCTGACCATGGCTGACTCGTGTTATGATCAATAGAAGTAAAGGTTACGTGGATACATTTGTGGTCATTGTCAGTTGCACATCCCAACTTTGTCAAGTCATTGCGCATAATAGCCACACAGAACCACCAGTATTCTGCCCTTTATATACCTGCATGGTCATTCCTAGTATATCTGCATTGTGATTGGACACTCTGACCGTGGCTGACTTGTGTTATTATTTGTAGAAGTTAGAGTCACTTGGTAAACTTTGTGGTCATGGTCAGTGGCACATGCCAACTTTGTCAAGGCACTGCGCACAATAGCCACACCGGGCCACCAGTATTCTACCATTTTTACACCTGCAAGATCATGCCTAGTACATCTGCACTATGATTGGACACTCTACCCATGGCTGACTCGTGCTATGATCAATATAAGTAAAAGTCACTTTGATGCATTTGTGGTCATGGTCAGTGGCACATGCCAACTTTTTCAATGCATTGTGCACAATAGCCCCACCGAGCCACCAGTGTTATACCTTGTTTGTACATGCAAGGTCATGCCCAGTATATCTGCAATGTGTTTGGACACTCTGACCGTAGCTGAATCGTGTTGTGATTTACAGCCGTTTCGGGTAAACTTTGTGGTTATGGTCAGTGGCACATGCCAACTTTGTGAAGGCATTGCGCACAATAGTCACACCTAACCACCAGTATTATACCTTGTTTATACCTGCAAAGTCATGCCCATTATATCTGCACTGCGATTGGACACTCTGACTGTGGCTGACTCGTGTTATGATCAAAAGAAGTAAAATTCACTTGGATACACTTGTGGTCATGGTCAGTGGCACCTGCCGAATCTGTCAATGCACTGCGCACAATAGTCACACCGAGCCACCAGTATTCTACATTGTTTATACCTGCAAGGTCATGCCCATTATATCTNTCAAGGCCTTGCGCACAATAGCCACACTGAGCCACCAGTATTCTACCTTTTTGTACCTGCAAGATCATGCCTAGTACATCTGCACTGTGATTGGACACTCTGACTGTGGCTGACTCGTGTTATGATCAAAAGAAGTAAAATTCACTTGGATACAATTGTGGTCATGGTCAGTGGCACCTGCCGAATCTGTCAATGCACTGCGCACAATAGTCACACCGAGCCACCAGTATTCTACATTGTTTATACCTGTAAGGTCATGCCCAATATATCTGCACTGTGATTGGACACTCTGCCTGTGGCTGACTTGTCTTATGATTCATAGCCGTTTAAGGTACTTGGTAAACTTTGTGGTCATGGTCAGTGGCACATGCCAACTTTGTCAAAGCATTGTGCACAACAGCCACACGGGGCCACCAGTATTCTACCTTGTTTATACCTGCAAGGTCATGCCCATTATATCTTCACTGCGATTGGACACTCTGACTGTGGCTGACTCGTGTTATGATTCATAGCCGTTTAAGGTACTTGGTAAACTTTGTGGTCATGGTCAGTCGCACAAGCCAATTTTTTCAAGGCAATACGCAGAATAGCCATGCCAAGCCACCAGTATTCTACGTTTTGTATACTTGCAAGGTCATGCCTAGAACATCTGAAATGTGATTGGACAGTCTCACCGTGCCTGACTCGTGTTACGATTCGTATAAGTTAATGTCACTTGGTAAACTTTGTGGTCTTGGTCAGTGGCACATGCCAAATTTGTCAAGGCATTACGCACAATAGCCACACCGAGCCACCAGTATTCTACCTTGTTTGAACCTGCAAGATCATGCCAATTACATCTGCACTGTGATTGGACACTCTAACCGTGGCTGACTCGTGTTATGATTCGTAGTCGTTGAAGGTACTTGGTAAACTTTGTGGTCATGGTTAGTGGCACATGCCAACTCAGTCAAGGCATTGCGCACAATAGCCACACCGAACCACCAGTACTGAACCTTGTTTTCACCTGCAAGATCATGCCTAGTAAATCTGCACTGTTATTGGACACTCTGGTCGTGGCTAACTAATGTTATGTTTCATATCCGTTTAAGGTACTTGGTAAACGTTGTGGTCATGGTCAGTGGCACATGCCAACTTTGTCCAGGCATTGCGCACAACAGCCGTGCCATGCCATCGGTTTTTTGCCTTGTTTATACCTGCCAGGTCATGCCCATAATATCTGCACTGTGATTAAACACTCTGACCGTGGCTGACGCGTGTTATGATTCGTAGCCGTTTAAGGTACTTGGTAAACGTTGTGGTCATGGTCAGCGGCACATGCCAACTCTGTCAAGGCATTGCGCATAATAGCCACACCGAACCACCAGTATTCTACCTTGTTTATACCTGCCAGGTCATGCCCATAATATCTGCACTGTGATTAAACACTCTGACCGTGGCTGACGCGTGTTATGATTCGTAGCCGTTTAAGGTACTTGGTAAACGTTGTGGTCATGGTCAGCGGCACATGCCAACTCTGTCAAGGCATTGCGCATAATAGCCACACCGAACCACCAGTATTCTACCTTGTTTATACCTGCCAGGTCATGCCCATAATATCTGCACTGTGATTAAACACTCTGACCGTGGCTGACGCGTGTTATGATTCGTAGCCGTTTAAGGTACTTGGTAAACGTTGTGGTCATGGTCAGCGGCACATGCCAACTCTGTCAAGGCATTGCGCATAATAGCCACACCGAACCACCAGTATTCTACCTTGTTTATACCTGCCAGGTCATGCCCATAATATCTGCACTGTGATTAAACACTCTGACCGTGGCTGACGCGTGTTATGATTCGTAGCCGTTTAAGGTACTTGGTAAACGTTGTGGTCATGGTCAGCGGCACATGCCAACTCTGTCAAGGCATTGCGCATAATAGCCACACCGAACCACCAGTATTCTACCTTGTTTATACCTGCCAGGTCATGCCCATAATATCTGCACTGTGATTAAACACTCTGACCGTGGCTGACGCGTGTTATGATTCGTAGCCGTTTAAGGTACTTGGTAAACGTTGTGGTCATGGTCAGCGGCACATGCCAACTCTGTCAAGGCATTGCGCATAATAGCCACACCGAACCACCAGTATTCTACCTTGTTTATACCTGCAAGGTCATGTCTAGTATATGTGCACTGTGATCGGACACTCTGACCGTGGCTGACTCGTGTTATGATCAATAGAAGTAAAAGTTACCTGGATACATTTGTTGTCATGGTCAGTGGCACATGCCAACTTTGTCAAGGCATTGCGCATAATAGCCACACCAAACCACCAGTACTCTACCCTGTATATACCTGCATGGTCATGCCCAGTATATATGCACTGTGCTTGGACACTCTGACCGTGGCTGATGCGTGTTATGATTCGTAGAAGTTAGAGTCACTTGGTGAACTTTGTGGTCATGGTCAGCGGCACATGCCAACTCTGTCAAGGCATTGCGCACAATAGCCACACTGAGCCACAAGCATTTGACCTTGTCTGAACCTGTAAGTTCATGCCTAGTCCATCTACACTGTGGTTGGATACTCTGACCGTGGCTGACGCGTGTTATGATTCGTAGAAGTTAAAGTCACTTTGTAAACTTTGTGGTCATGGTAAGTGGCATATGCCAACGTTGTCAAGGCATTGCGCACAATAGCCACATCGAGCCACCGGTATTGTACCTTGTTTACACCTGCAAGATCATGCCTGGTATATCTGCACTGTGATTGGACACTCTGACTGTGGCTGACTTGTGTTATGATTCATAGCCGTTTAAGGTACTTGGTAAACTTTGTGGTCAGGGTCAGTGGCACATGCCAACTTTGTCAAGGCATTGCGCACAATTGCCGTGCCAAGCCACCGGGTTTTTACCTTGTTTATACCTGTAAGGCCATGCATATTATACGTGCACTGTGATTGGGCACTTTGACCATGGCGGACTCGTGTTACGATTCATAGAAGTTAACGTCACTTGGTAAACTTTGTGATCATGGTCAGTGGCACATGCCAAATCTGACAAGGCATTGCACACAATAGCCACACCGAGCCACCACTATTCTACCTTTCTTGAACCTGCAAGATCATGCCTAGTACATCTGCACTGTGATTAAACACTCTGACCGTGGCTGACTCGTGTCATGCTCAATAGAAGTAAGAGTCACTCGGATACATTTGTGGTCATGGTCAGTGGCACATGCCAACTTTGTCAAGGCATTGGGCACAATAGCCACACCGAGCCACCAGTATTCTACCTTGTTTATATGTGCAAGATCATGCCCAGTACATCTGCACTGTGATTGGACACTCGGACCGCGGCTGACTTGTGTTACGATCAATAGAAGTAAAAGTCACTTGGATACATTTTTGGTCATGGTCAGTGGCACATGCCAACTTTGTCAATGCATTGCGCACAATAGCCACACCGAGCCACCAGTATTCTACCTTGTTTATACGTGTAACGTCATGCCCAGTATATCTGCACTATGATTGGACACGCTGCCTGTGGCTGACTTGTCTTGTGATTCGTAGCCGTTTAAGGTACTTGGTAAACTTTGTGGTCATGGTCAAAGGCACATGCCAACTTTGTCAAGGCCTTGCGCACAATAGCCACACTGAGCCACCAGTATTCTACCTTTTTTGTA
>SZWC01001334.1:145501-158207 GCA_023375785.1 Penium margaritaceum
GATCAATAGAAGTAAAAGTCACTTGGATACATTTTTGGTCATGGTCAGTGAAACATGCAAACTTCGTCAGGGCATTGCGCATAACAGCCACACCGAGCCACCAGTATTATACCTTGTTTGCACCTGCAAGATCATGCCTAGTACATTTGCACTGTGATTGGTCACTCTAACCGTGACTGACTCGTGTTTTGATCAATAGAAGTAAAAGTCACTTGGATGCATTTGTGGTCATGGTCGGTGGAACATGCCAACTTTGTCATGGCATTGCGCACAATAGCCACACCGAGCCACCAGTATTATACCTTGTTTGAACCTGCAAGATCACGCCTAGTACATCTGCACTATGATTGGACACTCTGACCGTGGCTGACTCGTGTTATGATCAATAGAAGTAAAAGTCACTTGGATACATTTGTGGTCATTATCAGTGGCACATGCCAACTTTGTCAAGGCAGTGAGCACAATAGCCACACCGAGCCACAAGTATTCTACCTTGTTTATACCTGCAAGGTCATGCCCAGTATATCTGCATTGTGATTGGACACTCTTACCATGGCTGACCCGTGTTATGATTCATAGCCGTTTAATGTACTTGGTAAGCTTTGTGGTCATGGTCAGTGGCACATGCCAACTTTGTCAAGGCATTGCGCACAATAGCCGTGCCAAGCCAACGGTTTTTTACCCTGTGTATACCCGCAATGTCATGCATATTAGATTTGCAATGTGATTGGGTACTCTGACCGTGGCTGACTCGTGTTATTATTTGTAGAAGTTAAATTTACTTGGTAAGCTTTGTGGTCATGGTCAGTGGCACATGCCAACTTTGTCAAGACATTGCGCACAATAGCCATACCAAGCCAACAGTATTCTACCTTGTTTATACATGCAAGATCATGTCTAGTATATATGCACTGTGATCGGACACTCTGACCATGGCTGACTCGTGTTGTGATCAATAGAAGTAAAAGTTACGTGGATACATTTGTGGTCATGGTCAAATGCACATGCCAACTTTGTCAAGGCATTGCGCATAATAGCCACACCGAACCACCAGTATTCTACCCTTTATATACCTGCATGGCCATTCCCAGTATATCTGCACTGTGATTGGACACTCTGACTGTGGCTGACTCGTGTTACGATCCGTAGAAGTTAAAGTCACTTTGTAAACTTTGTGGTCATGGTTAGTGGCACATGCCAACTCTGTCAAGGCATTGCGCACATTAGCCACACCAGGCCACCAGTATTCTACCTTGTTTATACGTGTAACGTCATGCCCAGTATATCCGCACTGTCATTGGACATTCAGACCGTGGCTGACTCGTGTTACGATCCGTAGAAGTTAAAGTCACTTTGTAAACTTTGTGGTCATGGTTAGTGGCACATGCCAACTCTGTCAAGGCATTGCGCACATTAGCCACACCAGGCCACCAGTATTCTACCTTGTTTATACGTGTAACGTCATGCCCAGTATATCCGCACTGTCATTGGACATTCAGACCGTGGCTGACTCGTGTTACGATCCGTAGAAGTTAAAGTCACTTTGTAAACTTTGTGGTCATGGTTAGTGGCACATGCCAACTCTGTCAAGGCATTGCGCACATTAGCCACACCAGGCCACCAGTATTCTACCTTGTTTATACGTGTAACGTCATGCCCAGTATATCCGCACTGTCATTGGACATTCAGACCGTGGCTGACTCGTGTTACGATCCGTAGAAGTTAAAGTCACTTTGTAAACTTTGTGGTCATGGTTAGTGGCACATGCCAACTCTGTCAAGGCATTGCGCACATTAGCCACACCAGGCCACCAGTATTCTACCTTGTTTATACGTGTAACGTCATGCCCAGTATATCCGCACTGTCATTGGACATTCAGACCGTGGCTGACTCGTGTTACGATCCGTAGAAGTTAAAGTCACTTTGTAAACTTTGTGGTCATGGTTAGTGGCACATGCCAACTCTGTCAAGGCATTGCGCACATTAGCCACACCAGGCCACCAGTATTCTACCTTGTTTATACGTGTAACGTCATGCCCAGTATATCCGCACTGTCATTGGACATTCAGACCGTGGCTGACTCGTGTTACGATCCGTAGAAGTTAAAGTCACTTTGTAAACTTTGTGGTCATGGTTAGTGGCACATGCCAACTCTGTCAAGGCATTGCGCACATTAGCCACACCAGGCCACCAGTATTCTACCTTGTTTATACGTGTAACGTCATGCCCAGTATATCCGCACTGTCATTGGACATTCAGACCGTGGCTGACTCGTGTTACGATCCGTAGAAGTTAAAGTCACTTTGTAAACTTTGTGGTCATGGTTAGTGGCACATGCCAACTCTGTCAAGGCATTGCGCACATTAGCCACACCAGGCCACCAGTATTCTACCTTGTTTATACGTGTAACGTCATGCCCAGTATATCCGCACTGTCATTGGACATTCAGACCGTGGCTGACTCGTGTTACGATCCGTAGAAGTTAAAGTCACTTTGTAAACTTTGTGGTCATGGTTAGTGGCACATGCCAACTCTGTCAAGGCATTGCGCACATTAGCCACACCAGGCCACCAGTATTCTACCTTGTTTATACGTGTAACGTCATGCCCAGTATATCCGCACTGTCATTGGACATTCAGACCGTGGCTGACTCGTGTTACGATCCGTAGAAGTTAAAGTCACTTTGTAAACTTTGTGGTCATGGTTAGTGGCACATGCCAACTCTGTCAAGGCATTGCGCACATTAGCCACACCAGGCCACCAGTATTCTACCTTGTTTATACGTGTAACGTCATGCCCAGTATATCCGCACTGTCATTGGACATTCAGACCGTGGCTGACTCGTGTTATGATTCATAGCCGTTCAAGGTACATGGTAAACTTTGTGGTCATGGTCAGTGGCACATGCCAACTTTGTCAAGGCATTGCGCACAATAGCCGTGCCAAGCCAACGGTTTTTTACCCTTTTTATACCTGCAATGTCATGCATATTAGATTTGCACTGTGATTGGGTACTTTGACCGTGGCTGACTTGTGTTATGATTTGTAGACGTAAAAGTCAGTTGGTAAGCTTTGTGGTCATGGTCAGTGGCACATGCCAACTTTTTCAAGACATTCCGCACAATAGCCACACCAAGACACCAGTATTCTACCTTGTTTGTACCTGCAAGATCATGTATAGTATACCTGCACTGTGATCAGACACTCTGACCGTGGCTGACTCGTGTTATGATCAATAGAAGTAAAAGTTACGTGGATACGTTTGTGGTCATGGTATGTGGCACATGCCAACTTTGTCAAGGCATTGCGCATAATAGCCACACCGAACCGCCAGTATTCTATCCTGTATATACCTGCATGGTCATGCCCAGTATATCTGCACTGTGATTGGACACTCTGACCGTGGCTGACTCGTGTTATGATTCGTAGAAGTTAGAGTCACTTGGTAAACTTTGTGGTCATGGTCAGTGGCACATGCCAACTTTGTCAAGGCATTGCGCACAATAGCCACATTGGGCCACCAGTATTCTACCATTTTTACATCTGCAAGATCATGCCTAGTACATCTGCACTGTGATTGGACACTCTGACCATGGCTGACTCGTGCTATGATCAATATAAGTAAAAGTCACTTGGATACATTTGTGGTCATGGTCAGTGGCACATGCCAACTTTGTCAAGGCATTGCGCATAATAGCCACACCGAACCGCCAGTATTCTATCCTGTATATACCTGCATGGTCATGCCCAATATATCTGCACTTTGATTGGACACTCTGACCGTGGCTGACTCGTGTTATGATTCGTAGAAGTTAGAGTCACTTGGTAAACTTTGTGGTCATGGTCAGTGGCACATGCCAACTTTGTCAAGGCATTGCGCACATTAGCCACACCAGGCCACCAGTATTCTACCATTTATACACCTGCAAGATCATGCCTAGTACATCTGCACTGTGATTGGACACTATGACCATGGCTGACTCGTGCTATGGTCAATAGAAGTAAATGTCACTTTGATATTGTTGTGGTCATGGGCAGTGGCACATGCCAACTTTTTCAAGACATTGTGCACAATAGCCACACCGAGCCACTAGTAGTATACCTTGTTTATACCTGCAAGGTCACTCCTAGTATATCTGCACTATGCTTGGACACTCTGATCGTGGCTGACTCGTGTTGTGATTTATAGCCGTTTAAGGTACTTGGTGAACTTTGTGGTCATGGTCAGTGGCACATGCCAACTTTGTCAAGGCATTGCGCACAATAGCCATACCGGGCCACCAATATTCTACCATGTTTGTACCTGCAAGATCATGCCTACTACATCTGCACTGTGGTTGGACAGTCTGACCGTGGCTGACTCGTGTTATGATCAATAGAAGTAAATGTCACTTGGATACATTTGTGGTCATGGTCAGTGGCACATGCCAAGTTTGTCAATGTATTGCGCACAATAGCCTTGCCAAGCCACTGGTTTTTTATCTTGTTTATACCTGCAAGGTCATGCATATAAGATGTGCACTGTGATTGGACACTCTGACCGTGGCTTACGCGTGTTATGATTCATAGCCGTTGAAGGTACTTGGTAAACTTTGTGATCATGGTCAGTGGCACATGCCAACTTTGTCAAGGCATTGCGCNTTTTTCAAAGCATTGTGCACAATAGCCACACTGGGCCACCAGTATTCTACCTTGTTTATACCTACAAGGTCATACCTATTATATGTGCACTGCGATTGCACATTCTGACCGTGGCTGACTCGTTTTACGATTCATAGCCATTTAAGGTACTTGATAAACTTTGTGGTCACGGTCAGTGGCACATGCCAACTTTGTCAAGGCATTGTGCATAATAGCAGTGCCAAGCCACCGGTTTTTTACCCTGTTTATATCTGCAAGGTCATGCATATAAGATGTTCATTGTGATTGGGTACTCTGACCGTGGTTGACTCGTGTTATGGCCAATACAAGTAAAAGGCACTTGGATACATTTGTGGTCATGGTCAGTGGCACATGCCAACTTTGTCAAGGCATTGCGCACAATAGCCNGCATATAAGATGTGCACTGTGATTGGACACTCTGACCGTGGCTTACGCGTGTTATGATTCATAGCCGTTGAAGGTACTTGGTAAACTTTGTGATCATGGTCAGTGGCACATGCCAACTTTGTCAAGGCATTGCGCACAATAGCCACACCGAGCCACCGGTATTCTACCTTGTTTGCACCTGCAAGATCCTGCCTAGTACNTCATGGTCAGTGGCACATGCCAACTTTGTCAAGGCATTGCGCTCAATAGCCAGACCGAGCCACCAGTATTCTTCCTTGTTTGGACCTACAAGATCATGCCTAGTACATCTGCACTGTGATTGGGCACCCTCACTGTGGCTAACTCGTGTTACGATTCGTAGAAGTAGAAGTTACTTGGTAAACATTGTCGTCATGGTCAGTGGCACATGCCAGCTTGTCAGAAGAATGCAACAAGTGGGAACAGCAAGAGCAGAAGCAAGCAGAGACAATGGAGCATGCATGCGTTTGGTAGTGAANGTGGCACATGCCAACTTTGTCAAGGCATTGCGCATAATAGCAGTGCCAAGCCACCGGTTTTTTACCCTGTTTATATCTGCAAGGTCATGCATATAAGATGTTCATTGTGATTGGGTACTCTGACCGTGGTTGACTCGTGTTATGGCCAATACAAGTAAAAGGCACTTGGATACATTTGTGGTCATGGTCAGTGGCACATGCCAACTTTGTCAAGGCATTGCGCACAATAGCCCCACCGAGCCACCAGTATTATACCTTGTTTGTACCGGCAAGGTCATGCCTAGTATATGTTCACTGTGATTGGACACTCTGACCATGGCTGACTCGTGTTATGATTCGTAGAAATTAAAGTCACTTGGTAAACTTTGTTGTCATGGTCAGTGGTACATGCCACCTTTGTCAAGGCATTGCGCACAATAGCCGTGCCAAGCCAACGGTTTTTTACCCTTTTTATACCTGCAATGTCATGCATATTAGATTTGCACTGTGATTGGGTACTTTGACCGTGGCTGACTTGTGTTATAATTTGTAGACGTAAAAGTCAGTTGGTAAGCTTTGTGGTCATGGTCAGTGGCACATGCCACCTTTGTAAAGGCATTGCGCACAATAGCCTCACCAAGCCACGAGTATTGTACCTTGTTTACACCAGAACGATCATGCCTAGTATATCAGCACTATGATTGGACACTCTGGCCGTGGCTGACTCGTGTTATGATCAAGAGAAGTAAAAGTCACTTGGATACATTTGTGGTCATGGTCAGTGGTACATGCCACTTTTGTCAAGGCATTGCGCACAATAGCCGTGCCAAGCCAACGGTTTTTTACCCTTTTTATACCTGCAATGTCATGCATATTAGATTTGCACTGTGATTGGGTACTTTGACCGTGGCTGACTTGTGTTATAATTTGTAGACGTAAAAGTCAGTTGGTAAGCTTTGTGGTCATGGTCAGTGGCACATGCCACCTTTGTAAAGGCATTGCGCACAATAGCCTCACCAAGCCACGAGTATTGTACCTTGTTTACACCAGAACGATCATGCCTAGTATATCAGCACTATGATTGGACACTCTGGCCGTGGCTGACTCGTGTTATGATCAAGAGAAGTAAAAGTCACTTGGATACATTTGTGGTCATGGTCAGTGGTACATGCCACTTTTGTCAAGGCATTGCGCACAATAGCCGTGCCAAGCCAACGGTTTTTTACCCTTTTTATACCTGCAATGTCATGCATATTAGATTTGCACTGTGATTGGGTACTTTGACCGTGGCTGACTTGTGTTATAATTTGTAGACGTAAAAGTCAGTTGGTAAGCTTTGTGGTCATGGTCAGTGGCACATGCCACCTTTGTAAAGGCATTGCGCACAATAGCCTCACCAAGCCACGAGTATTGTACCTTGTTTACACCAGAACGATCATGCCTAGTATATCAGCACTATGATTGGACACTCTGGCCGTGGCTGACTCGTGTTATGATCAAGAGAAGTAAAAGTCACTTGGATACATTTGTGGTCATGGTCAGTGGTACATGCCACTTTTGTCAAGGCATTGCGCACAATAGCCGTGCCAAGCCAACGGTTTTTTACCCTTTTTATACCTGCAATGTCATGCATATTAGATTTGCACTGTGATTGGGTACTTTGACCGTGGCTGACTTGTGTTATAATTTGTAGACGTAAAAGTCAGTTGGTAAGCTTTGTGGTCATGGTCAGTGGCACATGCCACCTTTGTAAAGGCATTGCGCACAATAGCCTCACCAAGCCACGAGTATTGTACCTTGTTTACACCAGAACGATCATGCCTAGTATATCAGCACTATGATTGGACACTCTGGCCGTGGCTGACTCGTGTTATGATCAAGAGAAGTAAAAGTCACTTGGATACATTTGTGGTCATGGTCAGTGGTACATGCCACTTTTGTCAAGGCATTGCGCACAATAGCCGTGCCAAGCCAACGGTTTTTTACCCTTTTTATACCTGCAATGTCATGCATATTAGATTTGCACTGTGATTGGGTACTTTGACCGTGGCTGACTTGTGTTATAATTTGTAGACGTAAAAGTCAGTTGGTAAGCTTTGTGGTCATGGTCAGTGGCACATGCCAACTTTGTCAAGACATTGCGCACAATAGCCACACCGAGCCACCAGTATTCTTCCTTGTTTGGACCTGCAAGATCATGCCTAGTACATCTGCACTGTGATTGGGCACCCTCACTGTGGCTAACTCGTGTTACGATTCGTAGAAGTAGAAGTTACTTGGTAAACATTGTCGTCATGGTCAGTGGCACATGCCAGCTTGTCAGAAGAATGCAACAAGTGGGAACAGCAAGAGCAGAAGCAAGCAGAGACAATGGAGCATGCATGCGTTTGGTAGTGAAGTGACGGAAGCAGGAGGTGAGTGCAGGTCCAAGGAATTAGTCGCATAGCCTGGAGAGAGGCGAGTTGCCGAGGCTCTGAGATAGATCGGAGGAAAAGAAATCGACGCGAGAAGCGAAGTCAGTGAACACATAAATCCGACACCCTCCCTGAATNGAGTATTGTACCTTGTTTACACCAGAACGATCATGCCTAGTATATCAGCACTATGATTGGACACTCTGGCCGTGGCTGACTCGTGTTATGATTCATAGCCGTTTAAGGTACTTGGTAAACTTTGTGGTCATGGTCAGTGGCACATGCCAATTTTTTCAAGGCATTGCGCACAGTAGCCGTGCCAAGTCACCGGTTCTTTGCCTTGCTTATACCTGCAATGTTATGCTTATTATGTGTGCAATGTGATTGGGCACTCTGACCATTGCTGACTCTAGTTACGATTCCTAGAAGTTAAATTCACTTGGTAAACTTTGTGGTCATGGTCATTTGCACATGCCAACTCTGTCAAGGCATTGCGCACAATAGCCACACTGAGCCACCAGCATTTGACCTTGTCTGAACCTGTAAGATCANGTGGCACATGCCAGCTTGTCAGAAGAATGCAACAAGTGGGAACAGCAAGAGCAGAAGCAAGCAGAGACAATGGAGCATGCATGCGTTTGGTAGTGAAGTGACGGAAGCAGGAGGTGAGTGCAGGTCCAAGGAATTAGTCGCATAGCCTGGAGAGAGGCGAGTTGCCGAGGCTCTGAGATAGATCGGAGGAAAAGAAATCGACGCGAGAAGCGAAGTCAGTGAACACATAAATCCGACACCCTCCCTGAATATGACTCGCTTCTTGTAAGGCTCGTATGCTCATTCGGTCCGCAAAGGCATCTGTTGGGCATGATTATGGTCCCTGGGATGTGTCCTTGTAGCAGTCATTGACCAGCCGAATGCGAGTCGAGGCCACCACTCGACAGTTTTACTGTCTTGGTGGTTCAGTGGCTGGCGGAGGCATGGGACAATAGCATGCGTGAAGTAGGTCTATCCACATGTCAGTGAGGGTGCATCTANGCTGACTCTAGTTACGATTCCTAGAAGTTAAATTCACTTGGTAAACTTTGTGGTCATGGTCATTTGCACATGCCAACTCTGTCAAGGCATTGCGCACAATAGCCACACTGAGCCACCAGCATTTGACCTTGTCTGAACCTGTAAGATCACGCCTAGTCCATCTACACTGTGATTGGACATTCTGACCGTGGCTGACTCGTGTTATGATTCGTAGAACTTAAAGTCACTTGGTAAATTTTGTGGTCGTGGTAAGTGGTACATGCCAACTTTGTCAAGGCATTGCGCACAATAGCCACACCAAGCCACCAGTATTGTACCTTGTGTACACCTGCAAGATCATGCCTGGTATATCTGCACTGTGATTGGACACTCTGACCGTGGCTGACTTGTGCTATGATTCATAGCCGTTCAAGNGGCATCTGTTGGGCATGATTATGGTCCCTGGGATGTGTCCTTGTAGCAGTCATTGACCAGCCGAATGCGAGTCGAGGCCACCACTCGACAGTTTTACTGTCTTGGTGGTTCAGTGGCTGGCGGAGGCATGGGACAATAGCATGCGTGAAGTAGGTCTATCCACATGTCAGTGAGGGTGCATCTACGTTTACGGCTGAGTGGATGGAAGATGGGAGCAGTGATGGTGAGTAGTGCTCCTCGAATTTCTTCCACCACAAAGGGCACCAGTGTAGAGTGGAAGTTGGCAGGGAAGCGTCTCCCTCCTTTGTAGAGAGGGTAGTGGTGGAGGGTACAGGAGATAGGGATGCCTTTGATGTAGCAGAGGTGGAAGAGGTTACAGAAGTCTTGCGACCACTGAAGATTGTTAGTTGCTCCACTTGCAGTGATGATCAGTCCCTCACACTTGGTGAGGAAGTGCCGAGGGAAGGACGAGAAGTTGACCGGCCTATAAACACAAGTGGTGGTGCTGAGAAGGGGACGATTCGCTGGGAGAGGCAACCTTTTGGCGATGAGGTTCATGAGCCTTGAGGACAGAAAGGAACTGTGGTCGGGCCGAGCTTGGTGTTGGGATATGCTGATGGAGAGGAGAACACATGGATTTTGAGTGCAGGGAGGAGGCATTGTGAGTTGAGGAAGTATCGGTGTGGGCGCAGGTCGTCACCAGAGTGGTGATGCAACCAGGCAAGTCTTTGTGCCGAGTGGGATGCAGTTGAGGAACCGGAGGAGCTGAGGAGAACTGCGTCGTTGCAGGGGAAAAACCTTGTACGGTGCTGAGAAAATCCGCGTGGGCGCAGGTCGTTGTAGAGTGGGTGATGCGACCAAGCAAATCCTTGTGCCGAGCAGGCAATGAGTAGCCGATGATGGCGGAGGAGTGCTGAGCTGTAGAGCGGGCGCATGGGCGCAACCACGTGCGCTGAGGAAGTTTCGGCATGGGTGTTGTCATCGCGATCCGGGCGATGCTACCAGGCGGATCCTGGTGCCGAGATGATGGAGAGGCTGATGAAGAAGAAGAGGGCATGGCTGTCCTCTTCTTCTTCATCAGCCTCTCCATCATCTCGGCACCAAGATCCGCCTGGTAGCATCGCCCAGATCGCGATGACAACACCCATGCCGAAACTTCCCCAGCGCACGTGGTTGTGCCCATGCACCTGCTCTACAGCTCAGCACTCCTCCGCCATCATCGGCTACTCATTGCCTGCTCGGCACAAGGATTTGCTTGGTCGCATCACCCACTCTACAACGACCTGCGCCCACGCGGATTTTCTCAGCACCGTACAAGGTTTTGCCCCTGCAACGACGCAGTTCTCCTCAGCTCCTCCGGCTCCTCAACTGCATCCCACTCGGCACAAAGACTTGACTGGTCGCATCACCATTCTGGTGACGATCTGCGCCCACACCGACACTTCCTCAACGCACAAGGCCTCCTCCTTGCACTCAAAATCCCTGTGTTCTCCTCCCCATCAGCATCTCCCAACACCAAGCTCGGCCCGACCACAGTTCCTTTTTGTCCTCAAGGATCATGACCCTCATCGCCAAAAGGTCGCCTCTCCCAGCAAATCGTCCCCTCATCAACACCACCACTTGTATTTATAGGCCGGTCAACTTCTCGTCCTTCCCTCGGCACTTCCTCACCAAGTGTGAGGGACTGATCCTCACTGCAAGTGGAGAAACTAACATTCTTCAGTGGTCGCAAGACTTCTGTAACATCTTCAACCAATGCTACATCAAAGGCGTCCCTATCTCCTGTACCCTCCACCACTACCCTCTCTACAAATGAGGGAGATGCTTCCCTGCCAACTTCCACTCTACACTGGTGCCCTCTGTGGTGGAAGAAATTCGAGGAGCACTACTCACCATCATTGCTCCCATCTTCCATCCACTCAGCCGTAAACGCAGATGCACCCTCACTGACATGTGGATAGACCTACTTCACGCATGCTATCGTCCCATGCCTCCGCCAGCCACTGAACCACCAAGACTGCAAAACTGTCGAGTGGTGGCCTCGATTCGCATTCGGCTGGTCAGTGACTGCTACAAGGACACGTCCCAGGGACCATAATCATGCCCAACAGATACCCTTGCGGACCAAATGAGCAGACGAGCCTTACAAGAAGCGAGTCAGATTCAGGGAGGGTGTCGGATTTATGTGTTCACTGACTTCGCTTCTCGTGTCGATTTCTTTTCCTCCTATCTATCTCGGAGCCCCGGAAACTCGCCTCTCTCGAGGCTATGCAACTAACTCCTTGAACCTGCACTCACCTCCTGCTTCTGTCACTTTGCTACCAAAACGCGTGCATGCTCCATTGCCTCTGCTTGCTTCTGCTCTTGCAGTTCGCACTCGTTGCATTCTTCTGACAAGCTGGCATGTGCCACTGACCATGACGACAATGTTTACCAAGTGACTTCTACTTCTACGAATCGTAACACGAGTTAGCCATAGTCAGGGTGCCCAATCACAGTGCAGATGTACTAGGCATGATCTTGCAGGTCCAAACAAGGAAGAATACTGGTGGCTCGGTCTGGCTATTGAGCGCAATGCCTTGACAAAGTTGGCATGTGCCACTGACCATGATCACAAAGTTTACCAAGTACCTTCAACGGCTATGAATCATAACACGTGTAAGCCACGGTCAGAGTGACCAATCACAGTGCACATCTAATATGCATGACCTTGCAGGTATAAACAAGATAAAAACCCAGTGGCTTGGCACGGCTATTGTGCGCAATACATTGACAAAGTTGGCATGTGCCACTGACCATGACCACAAATGTATCCAAGTGACATTTACTTCTACTGATCATAACACGAGTCAGCCACGATCAGAGTGTCCAACCACAGTGCAGATGTGCTAGGCATGATCTTGCAGGTACAAACAAGGTAGAATATTGGTGGCCCGGTATGGCTATTGTGCGCAATGCCTTGACAAAGTTGGCATGAGCCACTGACCATGACCACAAAGTTCACCAAGTACCTTAAACGGCTATAAATCACAGCACGACTCAGCCACGGTCAGAGTGTCCAAACACAGTGCAGATATACTAGGAGTGACCTTGCAGGTATAAACAAGGTATAATACTGGTGGCTCGGTGTGGCTATTGTGCACAATGCCTTGAAAAGGTTGGCATGTGCCATTGCCCATGACCACAACTGTATCCAAGTGACTTTTACTTCTATTGACCATAGCACGAGTCAGCCATGGTCATAGTGTCCAATCACACTGCAGATGTACTAGGCATGATCTTGCAGGTGTAAAAATGGTAGAATACTGGTGGCCCGGTGTG
>SZWC01001334.1:171030-183423 GCA_023375785.1 Penium margaritaceum
GGCTATTGTGCGCAATGCCTTGACAAAGTTGGCATGTGCCACTGACCATGACCACAAAGTTTACCAAGTACCTTAAACGGCTGTAAATCACAACACGAGTCAGCCTCGGTCAGAGTGTCCAACCACAGTGCAGATATACTGGGCGTGACCTTGCAGGTACAAACAAGGTATAACACTGGTGGCTCGGTGGGGCTATTGTGCACAATGCCTTGAAAAAGTTGGCATGTGCCACTGAGCATGACCACAAATGTATCCAAGTGACTTTTACTTATATTGATCATAGCACGAGTCAGCCATGGTCAGAGTGTCCAATCACAATGCAGATGTACTAGGCATGATCTTGCACGTGTAAAAATGGTAGAATACTGGTGGCCCGGTGTGGCTATTGTGCGCAGTGCCTTGACAAAGTTGGCATGTGCCACTGACCATGACCACAAAGTTTACCAAGTGACTCTTACTTCTACGAATAATAACACAATTCAGCCACGGTCAGAGTGTCCAATCACAGTGCAGATATACTAAGAATGACCATGTAGGTATATAAAGGGTAGAATGCTGGTGGTTCGGTGTGGCTATTATGCGCAATGACTTGACAAATTTGGGATGTGCAACTGACAATGACCACAAATTTATCCACGTAACTTTTACTTCTATTGATCATAACACGAGTCAGCCATGGTCAGAGTGTCCGATCACAGTGCATATATACTAGACATGATATTGCAGGTACAAACAAGGTAGAATACTGGTCGCTTGGTGTGGCTATTGTGCGCAATGTCTTGACAAAGTTGGCATGTGCCATTGACCATGACCACAACGCTTACCAAGTGACTTTATCTCCTACAAACCATAACACGAGTCAGCCACGGTCACAGTACCCAATCACATTGCAAACCTAATATGCATGACATTGCGGGTGTAAACAGGGTTAAAAACCGTTGGCTTGGCACGGCTATTGTGCGTAATGCCTTGACAATGTTGGCATGTGCCACTGACCATGACTACAAAGCTTACCAAGTACATTAAATGGCTATGAATCATAACACGGGTCAGCCATGGTAAGAGTGTCCAATCACAGTACAGATATACAGGGCATGACCTTCCAGGTATAAACAAGGTAGAATACTGGTGGCTCGGTGTGGCTATTGTGCGCANCAAGTGACTTTAACTTCTACAAATCATAACACGAGTCAGCCACGGTCAGAGTACCCAATCACATTGCAAACCTAATATGCATGACATTGCGGGTGTAAACAGGGTTAAAAACCGTTGGCTTGGCACGGCTATTGTGCGTAATGCCTTGACAATGTTGGCATGTGCCACTGACCATGACTACAAAGCTTACCAAGTACATTAAATGGCTATGAATCATAACACGGGTCAGCCATGGTAAGAGTGTCCAATCACAGTACAGATATACAGGGCATGACCTTCCAGGTATAAACAAGGTAGAATACTAGTGGCTCGGTGTGGCTATTGTGCGCAGTGCCTTGACAAAGTTGGCATGTGCCACTGACCAAGAACACAAATGTATCCAAGTGACTTCCACTTCTACTCATCATAACACGAGTCTGCCACGGTCAGAGTGTCCAATCACAGTGCAAATGTACTAGGCATGACCTTGCAGGTACAAACAAGGTATAATACTAGTGGCTCGGTGTGGTTATTGTGCAGAATGCCTCGACAAAGTTGGCATGTGCCACTGACCATGACCACAAAGTTCACCAAGTGACTTTAACTTCTACGAATCGTAACACGAGTCAGCAATGGTCAGTGTGCCCAGTCACAGTTCAGATGTACTAGGCATGACCTTGTAGGTATTAAAAGGGCAAAAAACTGGTGTCTTGGCACGGCTATTGTGCGCAATGCCTCGACAATGTTGGCATGTGCCACTGACCATGACCACAAAGTTTACCAAGTACCTAAAACAGATATGAATCATAACACGTGTCAGCCACGGTCAGAGTGTCCAATCACAGTGCAGATATACTGGGCATGACCTTGCAGGTATAAACAAGGTAGAATACTTGTGGCTCGGTGTGGCTATTGTGCGCACTGCCTTGACAAAGTTGGCATGTGCCACTGACAATGACCACAAATGTATCTAAGTGACTTTTACTTCTATTGATCATAACACGAGTCAGCCATGGTCAGAGTGTCCAATCACAGTGCAGATGTACTAGGCGTGATCTTGCAGGTTCAAGCAAGGTAGAATACTGGTGGCTCGGTGTGGCTATTTTCTGCAATGCCTTGTCAGATATGGCATGTGCCACTGACCATGACCACAAAGTTTACCAAGTGACGTTAACTTCTACGAATCGTAACACGAGACGGCCACGGTCAAAGTGCCCAATCACAGTGCACGTATAATATGCATGGGCTTACGGGTATAAACAAGGTAAAAACCCGATGGCTTGGCACGGCTATTGTGCGCAATGCCTTGACAAAGTCGGCATGTGCCACTTACCATGACCACAAAGTTGACCAAGTACCTTAAACGGCTATGAATCATAACACAAGTCAGCCACGGTCAGAGTGTCCAATCACAGTGCAGATATACCAGACATGATCTTGCAGGTGTAAACAAGGTAGAATACTGGTGGCTTGGTGTGGCTATTGTGCGCAATGTCTTGACAAAGTTGGCATGTGCCACTGACCATGACCACAAAGCTTACCAAGTACCTTAAACGGCTATGAATCACAACACGAGTCAGCCACGGTCAGAGTGTCCGATCACAGTGCACATATACTAGACATGATCTTGCAGGTACAAACAAGGTAGAATACCTTAAACGGCTATGAATCATAACACGAGTCAGCCACGGTCAGAGTGTCCAATCACAGTGCACATATACTGGGCATGACATTGCAGGTATAAACAAGGTAGAATACTGGTGGCTCGATGTGGCTAGTGTGTGCAATGCCTTGACAAAGTTGGCATGTGCTACTGACCATGGTCATGGTCACTTGCACATGCCATCTTTGTCAAGGCATTGCGCACAATAGCCTTTCCAAGACACCGGTTTTTTACCTTGTTCATACCTGCTGGTCATGCCTACTACATCTGAACTATGATTGGGCACTCTGACCGTGGCTGACTCGTGTTACGATCCGTAGAATTTAAAGTCACCTGGTAAACTTTATGGTCATGGTCAGTGGCAAATGCCAACTTTGTCAAGGCATTGCGCACGTTAGCAACACGAAGCCACCAATATTCTGCCTTTTTTGTACCTGCAAGATCATGCCTAGTACATCTGCACTGTGATTGGATACTCTGACCGTGGCTGACTTGTGCTATGATCAATAGAAGTAAAAGTCACTTGGATACATTAGTGGTCTTAATCAGTGGCACATGCACACCTTGTCAAGGAGTCGCGCACAATAGCCACACCGAGCAACCAGTATTCTACCTTGTTTGCACCTGCAAGATCATGCCTAGTACATCTGCATTGTAATTGGACACTCTGACCGTGGCTGACTCGTGTTATGATTCATAGAATTTAAAGTCACTTGGTAAACTCTGTGGTCATGGCCAGTGGCACATGCCAACTTTGTCGAGGCATTGCGCACAATAGCCACACCGAGCCACCAAAATTCTACCTTGTTTGAACCTGCACGATCATGCCTAATATATTTGCACTGTGATTGGACACTCTGACCGTGGCTAACTCGTTGTATGATCAATAGACGTAAAAGTCACTTGGATACGTTTGTGGTCATGGTCAGTGGCACATGCCAACTTTGTCAAGGCATTGCGCACACTAGCCACACCGAGCCACCAGTATTCTACCTTGTTTATACCTGCAAGGTCATGCCCAATATATGTGCACTGTGATTGGACACTCTGACCGTGGCTGACTCGTGTTGTGATTCATAGTCCTTTAAGGTACTTGGTAAGCTTTGTGGTCATGGTCAGTGGCACATGCCAACTTTGTCAAGGCATTGCGCACAATAGCCGTGCCAAGCCAATGGGGTTTTACCCTTTTTATACCTGCAATGTCATGCATATTATATTTGCACTGTGATTGGGTACTCTGACCGTGGCTGACTAGTGTTATGATTTGTAGAAGTTAAAGTCACTTGGTAAGCTTTGTGGTCATGGTCAGTGGCACATGCCAACTTTGTCAAGACATTGCGCACAATAGCCACACCAAGCCACCAGTATTCTACCTTGTCAGTACCTGCAAGATCATGTCTAGTATATGTGCAATGTGATCGGACACTCTGACCGTGGCTGACTCGTGTTATGATCAATAGAAGTAAAAGTTACGTGGATACATTTGTTTTCATGGTCAATGGCACATGCCAACTTTGTCAAGGCATTGCGCATAATAGCCACACCAAACCACCAGTGTTATACCTTGTATATACCTGCATGGTCATGCCCAGTATATCTGCACTGTGATTGGACACTCTGACAATGGCTGATGCGTGTTATGATTCGTAGAAGTTAGAGTCACTTGGTAAACTTTGTGGTCATGGTTAGTGGCACATGCCAACTCTGTCAAGGCATTGCGCACAATAGCCACACTGAGCCACCAGCATTTAACATTGTCTGAACATGTAAGCTAATGCCTAGTCCATCTACACCGTGATTGGACACTCTGACCATGGCTGGCGCGTGTTATGATTCGTATAAATTAAAGTCACTTTGTAAACTTTGTGGTCATGTTAAGTTGCACATGCCAACTTTGTCAAGGCATTGCGCACAATAGCCACACCGAGCCACCAGTATTGTACCTTGTTTACACCTGCAATATCACGCCTGGTATATCTGCATTGTGATTGGACACTGTGACCGTGGCTGACTTGTGTTATGATTCATAGCCGTTTAAGGTACTTGGTCAACTTTGTGGTCATGGTCAGTGGCACATGCCAACTTTGTCAAGGCATTGCACACAATAGCCGTGCCAAGCCGCCGGGTTCTTACATTGTTTATACCTGTAAGGCCATGCATATTATACGTGCATTGTGATTGGGCACTTTGACCGTGGCCGACTCGTGTTACGATTCGTAGAAGTTAACGTCACTTGGTAAACTTTGTGGTCATGGTCAGTGGCACATGCCAAATCTGACAAGGCATTGCAGACAATAGCGACAATGAGCCACCAGTATTCTACCTTGCTTGAACCTGCAAGATCACGCCTAGTACATCTGCACTGTGATTGGACACTCTGACCGTGGCTGACTCATGTTATGATCGTGAGAAGTAAAAGTCACTTGGATACATTTGTGGTCATGGTCAGTGGCACATGCCAACTTTGTCAAAGCATTGTGCACAATAGCCACACCGGGCCACCTGTATTCTACCTTGTTTATACCTGCAAGGTCATGCCCATTATATGTGCACTACGATTGGACACTCTGACTATGGCTGACTTGTGTTATGATTCATAGCCGTTTAAGGAACTTGGTAAACTTTGTGGTCATGGTCAGTGGCACATGCCAATTTTGTCAAGGCAATACGCACAATAGCCATGCCAAGCCACCAGTATTCAAGTTTTTTATACCTGCAAGGTCATGCCTAGAACATCTAAAATGTGATTGGACAATCTCACCGTGGCTGACTCGTGTTACGATTCGTATAAGTTAATGTCACTTGGTAAACTTTGTGGTCATGGTCAGTGGCACATGCCAAATTTGTCAAGGCATTACGCACAATAGCCGCACCGAGGCACCAGTATTCTACCTTGTTTGAACCTGCAAGATCATGCCTATTACATCTGCACTGTGATTGGACACTCTGACCGTGGCTGACATGTGTTATGATTCGTAGTCGTTTAAGGTACTTGGTAAACTTTGTGGTCATGGTCAGTGGCACATGCCAGCTCAGTCAAGGCATTGCGCACAATAGCCACACCGAGCCACCAGTACTGAACCTTGTTTGCACCTGCAAGATCATGCCTAGTAAATCTGCACTGTTATTGGACATTCTGGTCGTGGCTGACTCATGTTATGTTTCATAGCCGTTTAAGGTACTTGGTAAACATCGTGGTCATGGTCAGTGGCACATGCCAGCTCAGTCAAGGCATTGCGCACAATAGCCACACCGAGCCACCAGTACTGAACCTTGTTTGCACCTGCAAGATCATGCCTAGTAAATCTGCACTGTTATTGGACATTCTGGTCGTGGCTGACTCATGTTATGTTTCATAGCCGTTTAAGGTACTTGGTAAACATCGTGGTCATGGTCAGTGGCACATGCCAACTTTGTCAAGGCATTGCGCACAATAGCCGTACCAAGCCACCCGTTTTTTACCTTGTTTGTACCTGCAAGGTCATGCCTAGTACATGTGAACTGTGATTGGTCACTCTGACTGTGACTATCTCGTGTTACGATTCGAATAAGTTAAAGTCACTTGGTAAACTATGTGGTCATGGTCAGTGGCACATGCCAGATTTGTCAAAGCATTGCGCACAACAGCCACACCAAGCCACCAGTCTTCTACCTTGTTCATACTTGCAAGGTATTGCCCTGAATATCTCCACTGTGATTGGACACTCTTGCCGTGGCTGACTCGTGTTATGATTCATAACCGTTTAAGGTACTTGGTAAAGTTTGTGGTCATGGTCAGTGGCACATGCCAACTTTGTCAAGGCATTGCGCACAATAGCCTTGCCAAGCCACCAGTTTTTTTCCTTGTTCATACCTGCAGGTCATGCCTAGTACATCTGAACTATGATTGGGCACTCTGACCGTGGCTGACTCGTGTTACGATCCGTAGAAGTTAAAGTCGCCTGGTAAACTTTGTGGTCATGGTTAGTGGCACATGCCAACTTTGTCAAGGCATTGTGCACAATAACCACACCGAGCCACGAGTATTCTACCTTGTTTATACCTGCAAGGTCATGGTCAGTATATCTGCTCTGTGATTGGACACTCTTTCTGTGGCTGACTTGTGTTATGATTCATAGCCGTTTAAGGTACTTGGTACACTTTTTGGTCATGGTTAGTGGCACATGCCAACTTTGTCAAGGCATTGCGCACAATAGCCGTGTCAATCCACCGGGTTTTTACCTTGTTCATACCTGCAATGTCATGCATATTAGATGTGCATTGTGATTGGACACTCTCGCCGTCGCTGACTCGTGTTATGGTCAATAGAAGTAAACGTCACCTGGATACATTTGTGGTCATGGTCAGTGGCACATGCCATTTTTTTCAAGGCATTGTACACAATAGCCACACGGAGCCACCACTATTGAACCTTGTTTATACATGCAAGGTCATTCGCAGTATATCTGCATTGTGATTGGACACTCTGACTGTGGCTGACTCGTGTTATGATTCATAGCCGTTTAAGGTACTTGGTAAACTTTGTGGTCATGGTCAGTGGCACATGCCAACTTTGTCAAGACATTGCGCACAATAGCCAGACCGAGCCACCAGAATTGTACCTTGCTTGTACCTGCAAGATCATGCATAGTAAATCTGCACTCTTATTGGACTCTCTGACCGTGGCTGACTTGTGTTGTTATCAATAGAAGTAAAAGTCACTTGGATACATTTGTGGTCATAGTCAGTGGCACATGTCAACTTTGTGAAGGCATTGCGCACAATAACCACATCGAACCACCAGTATTCTACCTTGTTTGCACCTGCAAGATCATGCCTAGTACATTTGCACTATGATTGGACACTCTGACCGTGGATGACTCGTGTTATGATCAATAGAAGTAAAAGTCACTTGGATACATTTGTGGTCATGGTTAGTGGCACATGCCAACTTTTTCAAGGCATTGTGCACAATAGCCACACCGAGCCACATGTATTCTACCTTGTTTATACGTGCAAGGTCATGCCCAGTATTTTTGCACTGTGATTGGGGTTTCTAACCCTGGCTGACTCGTGTTATGGTCAATAGAAGTAAAAGTCACTTGGATACATTTGTGGTCATGGTCAGTGGCACATGCCAGCTTTGTCAAGGCATTGCACACAATAGCCACACTGAGCCACCAGTGGTCTACCTTGTTTGAACCTGCAAGATCATGCCTCGTACATCTGCACTGTGATTAGACACTCGGACCATGGCTGACTCGTGTTATGATTCATAGCCGTTTAAGGTACTTGGTAAACTTTGTGGTCGTGGTCAGTGGCACATGCCAACTTTGTCAAGGCATTGCGCACAATAGCCACACCGAGCCACAGTATTCTACCTTGTTTGTACCTGCAAGATCATGCCGAGAACATGTGCACTTGTATTGGACGCTCTAACCATGGCTGACTCGTGTTATGATCAATAGAAGTAAAGGTCACTTGGATACATTTGTGGTCATGGTCAGTGGTACATGCCAACTTTGTGAAGGCATTGTGCATATTAGTTACACCGAGCCACAAGTATTGTACCCTTTTAATACCTGCAAGGTCATGTCTAGTATATCTACACTCTGATTGGACACTGTGACCATGGCTGACTCGTGTTATGATTAATAGAAGTTAAAGTCACTTGGATACATTTGTGGTCATGGTCAGTGGCTCATGCCAACTTTGTCAAGGCATTGCACACAATAGCCACACTGAGCCACCAGTATTCTACCTTGTTTGTACCTGCAAGGTCATGCCTAGTACATCTTCATTGTGATTGGACACTCTGACCGTGGCTGACTCCTGTTATGATCAATAGAAGTAAAAGTCACTTGGATACATTTGTGGTCATTGTCAGTGGCACATGCCAACTCTATCAAGGCATTGTGCACAATAGCAACACCCAGCCACCAATATTCTACCTTTTTTGTACCTGCAAGATCATGCCCAGTATATCTGCCGTGTGGTTGGACACTCTGACCGTGACTGACTCGTGTTATGATTCATAGCCGTTTAAGGTATTCTACCTTGTTTGTACCTGCAAGGTTATGCCTAGTACATCTGCAGTATGATTGGACACTCTGACCGTGGCTGGCTCGTGTTATGATCAATAGAAGTAATCATGGTCTGTAGCACATGCCAACTTTGTCAAGACATTGCGCACAATAGCCACATTGAGCCACCAGTAGTCTACCTTGGTTATACATGTAAGGTCATTCCAAGTGTATCTGCACTATGATTGGACACTTTGACCGTGGCTGACTCGTGTTATGGTTCATAGCCGTTTAATGTATTTGGTAGACTTTTTGGTCATGGTTAGTGGCACATGCCAACTTTGTCAAGGAATTGCGCACAATAGCCGTGCCAAGCCACCGGTTATTTACCTTGTTGATACCTACAAGGTTATCCATATTAGATGTGCGCTGTGATTGGGCACTCTGTCCGTGGCTGACTCGTGTTACGATTCATATGAAGAAAAAGTCACTTGGTAAACTTTGTGGTCATGGTCAGTGGCACATGCCAAGTTTGCCAAGGCATTGCGCACAATACCCACACGGAGCCACCAGTATCATACATTGTTTATACCTGTTAGGTCATGACCAGTATATCTGCACTGTGATTGGACACTCTGACTGTGGCTGACTCGTGTTATGATCAATAGAAGTAAAAGTCACTTGGATACGTTAGTGGTCATGGTCAGTGGCACGTGCCACATTTGCCAAGGTATAATACAAAATTACCACACCGAGCCACCAGTATTCTACATTGTTTATACCTGTAAGGTCATGGCCAACATATCTGCACTGTGATTGGACACTCTGACCGTGGCTGACTCGTGTTATGATCAATAGAAGTAAATGTCACTTGGATACATTTGTGGTCATGGTCAATGGCACATGCAAACTTTGTCATGGCATTGCGCATTATAGCCATACCGAGTCACTAGTATTATACCTTGTTTGTACCTGCAAGATCATGCCTAGTGCATCTGCACTTTGATTAAACACTCTGACCGTTGCTGACTAATGTTTTGAACAAAAGAAGTAAAAGTCACTTCGATACATTTGTGGTCATGGTCAGTGGCACATCCCAACTTTGTCAAGACATTGCGCACAATAGTCAAGCCAAGCCACTGGTTTTTTACCTCTTTGAAATCTGCAAGGTCATGCATATTAGATGTGCACTGTGATTGGGTACTCTGACTCTGAATGACTCGTGTTACGATGCGTATAAGCTAAAGTCACACGGTAAACTCAGTGGTCATGGTCAGTGGCACATGTCAAATTTGTCAAGGCATTGCCCACAATAGCCATACCGAGCCACCAGTATTCTACCTTGTTTACACATGCAACATCATGCCTAGTACATCTGCACTGTGATTGGACACTCTGACCGTGGCTGACTCGTGTTATGATTCATAGCCGTTTAAGGTACTTGGTAAACTTTGTAGTCATGGTCAGTGGCACATGCCAACTTTGTCAAGGCATTGCACACAATAGACACACCAAGCCGCCAGTATTCTACCTTGTTTGCACTTGCGAGATCATGCCTAGTACATCTGCCTTGTGATTGGACACTCTGACCGTGGCTGACTTGTGTTATGCTCAATAGAAGTGAAAGTCACTTGGATACATTTGTGGTCATGGTCAGTGGCACATGTCAACTGTGTCAAGGCATTGCACACAATAGCCACACTGAGCCACCAGTATTCTACCTTGTTTGTACCTGCAAGTTCATGCCCAGTACATTTGTACTGTGATTGGACACTCTGACCGTGGCTGACTCGTGGTATGATCAATAGAAGCAAAAGTCACTTGGATACATTTGTGGTCATGGTCGGTGGCACATGCCAACTTTGTCAATGCATTGCACACAATTGCCACACCGAGCCACCAGTATTCTACCTTGTTTATACATGTAAGTTCATGCCAAATATATCTGCACTATGATTGGACACTCTGACAGTGGTTGACTCGTGTTATGATCAATAGAAGAAAAGGTCACTTGGATACATTTATGGTCATGGTCAGTGGCACATGCCAACTTTGTCATGACATTGCACACTATACCCACACCGAGCCACCAGTATTCTACCTTGTTTGTACCTGCAAGATCACGTCTAGTGCATGTGCACTATGATTAAACACTCTGACCGTGGCTCACTCATGTTATGATCAATAGAAGTGAAAGTCACTTGGATACATTTGTGGTCATGGTCAGTGGCACATGCAACGTTTTTCAAGACAGTGCGTACAATAGCCACACCAAGCCACCAGTATTCCACCTTGTTTGCACCTGTAAGATCATGCCTAGTACATCTGCAATGTGATTGGACACTGTGACCGTGGCTGACTCGTGTTATGATGCATAACCGTTTAAGGTACTTGGTAAACTTTGTGGTCATGGTCAGTGGCACATGCCAAATTTGTCAAGGTATTGCGCACAATAGCCTTGCCAAGCCACCGGTTTTTCACCTCTTTTATATCTGCAAGGTCATGCATATTAGATGTGCGCTGTGATTGGGTACCCTGACCGTGAATAACTCGTGTTACGATGCGTATAAGTTAAAGTCACTTGGTAAACTCTGTGGTCATGGTCAGTGGAACATGCCAAATTTGTCAAGGCATTGCCCACAATAGCCACACCGAGCCACCAGTATTCTACCTTGTTTACACCACCAACATCATGCCTAGTACATGTGCACTGTGATTGGACACTCTGACCATCTCTGACTTGGGTTATGATCCATATAAGTTAAAGCCACTTGGTACACTTTGTGGTCATGGTCAGTGGCACATGCAAAATTTGTCAAGGCATTGCGCACAATAACCACATCGAGCCACCAGTATTCAACCTTGTTTGAACCTGAAAAATCATGCCTAGTACATCTGCACTGTGATTGGACACTCTGACCGTGGCTGAGTAGTGTTATGATTCATATCCGTTTAAGGTACTTGGTAAACGTTGTGGTCATGGTCAGTGGCACATGCCAACTTTGTCAAGGCATTGCGCACAATAGCCGTGCGAAGCCATCGGTTTTTACCTCTTCTATACATGCAAGGTCATGCATATAAGATGTGCGCTGTGATTGGGTAATCTGACCGTGAATGACTCGTGTCAGCATGCGTAGAAGTTAAAGTCACTTGGTAAACGTTGTAGTCATGGTCAGTGGCACATGCCAACTTTGTCAAGGCATTGCGCACAATAGCAACACCGAGCCACTAGTATTCTACCTTGTTCATACCTGCAAGATCATGCCTAGTACATTTGCACCGTGATTGGACACTCTCACCGTCTCCGACTCGCGTTACAATTCGTAGAAGTTGAAGTCACTTGGAAAACTTTGTGGTCATTAACAGTGGCACATGCCAACTTTGTTAAGGCATTGCGCATAATAGCCACACCGAGCCACCAGTATTCTACCTTGTTTGTACTGTACGGTCAGTTCATTATATCTGCACTGTGATTGGACACTTTGACCTTGATTGAATCGTGTTATGACCAATAGATGTAAAAGTCACTTGGATACATTTGTGGTCATTGTCTGTGGCACGTGCCAACTCTGTCAAGGCATTGCGCACAATGGC
>SZWC01001334.1:267135-278458 GCA_023375785.1 Penium margaritaceum
GTGGCTGACTCGTATTATGATCAATAGAAGTAAAAGTCACTTGGATACATTTGTGGTCATGGTCAGTGGCACATGCCAACTTTGTCCAGGCATTGTGCACAATAGCCACACCGAGCCACCAGTATCCTACCTTGTTTGTACTTGCAAGATGCCTAGTATATCTGCACTATGATTGGACACCCTGACCGTGGCTGACCCGTGTTATGATCTGTATCCGTTTCAGGTACTTGGTAAACTATGTGGTCATGGTCAATGAAACATGCCAACTTTGTCAGGGCATTGCGCACAATAGCCGTGCCAAGCCACCGGTTTGTACCTTGTTTATACGTGCAAGAACATGCATATTAGATGTGTACTGTGATTGGGTACTCTGACCGTGGCTGACTCGTGTTATGATTCATAGAAGTTTAAGTCACTTGGTAAACTTTGTGGTCATGGTCAGTGGCACATGCCAACTGTGTCAATGCATTGCGCACAATAGCCACACCAACCCAGCAGTATTCTACATTGTTTGCACCTGCAAGATCATGCCTAGTACATCTGCAATGTGATTGGACACTCTGACGGTGGCTGACTCGTGTTATGATCAATAGAAGCAACATTCACTTGGATACATTTGTGGTCATGGTCAGTGGCACATGCCAACTTTGTCAAGGCATGGTGCACAATAGCCACACCGAGCCACCAGTATTCTACCTTGTTTATACCTCTAAGGTCATGTCTAGTATATCTGCACTGTGACTGGACTCTCTGACTATGGCTGACACATGTTATGATTCATAGCCATTTAAGGTACTTGGTAAACTTTGTGGTCATATTCAGTGGCACATGCCAACTTTGTCAAGGCATTGCGCACAATAGCCATGCCAAGCCACCAGTTTTTAACCTTGTTGGTACCTGCAAGGTCATGCGTATTAGATGTGCGCTGTGATTTGACACTCTGACAGAGGCTGACTCGTGTTATGATTCATAGCCGTTTAAAGTACTTGGTAAACTTTGTGGTCATGATCAGTGGCACATGCCAACTTTATGAAGGCATTGCGCACAATAGCCGTGCCAAGCCACCATTATTCTACCTTGTTTATACATGTAAGGTCATTCCTGGTACACATGAACTGTGATTGGACACTCTGACCATGGCTGAATCATTGTTACGAATGGTAGAAGTTAAAGGTACTTGGTAAACTTTGTGGTCATGGTCAGTGGCACATGCCACCTTTGTCAAGGCATTGCGCACAATAGCCACACCTAGCCACCAGTATTCTACCTTGTTTGTACCTGCAAGGTCATGCCCAATATATCTGCACTGTGATTGGACACTCTGACCGTGGCTGACTCGTGTTATGATTTATAGCCATTTAAGGTACTTGGTAAACTTTGTGGTCATGGTCAGTGGCACACGCCAACTTTGTCAAGGCATTGCGCACAATAGCCTTCCCAAGCCACCGGTTTGCCACCTTGTTTAAACCTGCAATATCATGCATATTAGATGTGCGCTGTGACTCGACACTTTAACCGTGGCTGACTCGTGTTATGATTCATAGCCGTTTAATGTACTTGGTAAACTTTGTGGTCATGGTCAGTGGCACATGCCAATTTTGTCAAGGCAACACGCACAATAGCCATGCCAAGCCACCAATATTCTACGTTTTTTATACCTGCAACGTCATGCCTAGTGCATCTGAACTGTGATTGGACACTCTGACCATGGCTGACTCGTGTTACGATTCGTATAAGTTACTGTCACTTGGTAAACTTTGTGTTTATGGTCAGTGGCACATGCCAACTTTGTCAAGGCATTGCGCACAATAGCCACACCGAGCCACCACTATTCTACCTTGTTTGAACCTGCAAGATCATTCCTACTACATCTGCACTGTGATTGGACACTCTAACCGTGGCTGACTCGTGTTATGATTCGTAGTCGTTTAAGGTACTTGGTAAACTTTGTGGTCATGGTCAGTGGCACATGCCAACTCTGTCAAGACATTGCGCACAATAGCCACACTGAGCCACCAGTACTCAACCTTGTTTGCACCTGCAAGAGCATGCCTAGTAAATCTGCACTGTTATTGGACACTCTGGTCGTGGCTGACTCATGTTATGTTTCATAGCCGTTTAAGGTACTTGGTAAACGTTGTGGTCATGGTCAGTGGCACATGCCAACTTTGTCAAGGCATTGCGCACAACAGCCGTGCCATGCCACCGGTTTTTTGCCCTGTTTATACCTGCAAGGTCATGCCCAGTATATCCGTACTGTCAATGGACACTCTGACCGTGGCTGACTCGTGTTATGATTCATAACCGTTTAAGGTACTTTGTAAACTTTGTGGTCATGGTCAGTGGCACATGCCAACTTTGTCAAGGCATTACGCACAATAGCCGTACCAAGCCACCGGTTTTTTCCCTTGTTTGTACCTGCAAAATCATGCCTAGTACATCTGAACTGTGATTGGGCACTCTGATTGTGACTAACTCGTGTTACGATTTGTAGAAGTTAAAGTCACTTGGTAAACTTTGTGGTCATGGTCAGTGGCACATGCCAACTTTGTCAAGGCATTGCGCAAAATAGCCACACTGAGCCACCTGAGCTCTACCTTGTTTGTACCTGCAAGATAATCCTGAGTACATCTGCACTGTGACTAAACACTCTGATCGTGGCTTACTTGTGTTACGATCAACAGAAGTAAAAGTCACTTTAAAACACTTGTGGTCATGGTCAGTGGCACATGTCAGCTTCGTCAAGGCATTGCGCACAACAGCCACACCAAGCCACCAGTATTCTACCTTGTTTACACCTGCAAGGTCATGCCCAGAATATATGCACTGTGATTGGACACTCTGACCGTGGCTGACTCGTGTTATGATTCATAGCCGTTTAAGGTACTTGGTAAAGTTTGTGGTCATGGTGAGTAGCACATGCCAACTTTGTCAAGGCATTGCGCACAATAGCATTGCCAAGCCACCGGTTTTTTACCTTGTTCATACCTGCAGGTCATGCCTAGTACATCTGAACTATGATTGGGCACTCTTACCGTGGCTGACTCGTGTTACGATCCGTAGAAGTTAAAGTCACCTGGTAAACTTTGTGGTCATGGTCAGTGGCACATGCCAAATTTGTCAAGGCATTGCGCACGTTAGCAACACAAAGCCACCAGTATTCTACCTTGTTTGTACCTGCAAGATCATTCCTAGTACATCTGCACTGTGATTGGATACTCTGACCGTGGCTGACTTGTGTTATGATGAATAGAGGTAAAAGTCACTTGGATACATTAGTGGTCATGGTCAGTGGCACATGCCAACTTTGTCAAGGCAGTCCGCACAATAGCCGTGCCAAGCCACCGGTTTTTTACCTTGTTTATATCTGTAAGATCATGCCTAGTATATATGCACTTCGATTGGACCCTCTAACCGTGGCTGACTTGTGTTATGATCAATAGAAGTAGAAGTCACTTTGATACATTTGTGGTCATGGTCATTGGCACATGCCACCTTTGCCAAGGCATTGCGCACAATAGCCACATCGAGCCACCAGTAGTCTACCTTGTTTTAACCTGCAAGATCATGCGTAATACATTTGCACTGTGATTTGACACTCTGACCGTGGCTGACTCGTGATATGATTCATATCCGTTTAAGGTACTTGGTAATCTTCTGGTCATGGTCATTGGCACATGCCAAATTTGTCAAGGTATTGCGCACAATAGCCACGCAGAGCCATGAGTATTCTACCTTGTTTGCACCTGCAAGATAATGCGCAGTACATCTTCACTGTGATTGGACACTCTGACCGTTGCTGACTCGTGTTATGATCTATAGAAGTAAATGTCACTTGGATACATTTGTGGTCATGGTCAGTTGCACATACCAACTTTGTCAAGGCATTGTGCACAATAGCCACACTGAGCCACCATTATTCTCCCTTGTTCATACCTGCAAGGTCATGCCCAGTATATCTGCACTTTGATTGGACACCTGACCGTGGCTGACTCGTGTTATGATCAATAGAAGAAAAAATCACTTGGATACATTTGTGGTCATGGTCAGTGGCACATGCCAACTTTGTCAATGCATCGCACACAATAGCCACACCAAGCCACCAGTATTCTACCTTTATTATACTTTTAAGGTCATGCCCAATATATCTTCACGATGATTGGACATTCTGCCTGTGGCTGACTTGTGTTATGATTCATAGCCGTTTAAGGTACTTGGTAAACGTTGTGGTCATGGTCAGTGGCACATGCCAACTTTGCCAAGGCCTTGCGCACAATAGCCACACCGAGCCACCAGAATTCTACCTTGTTTGTACCTGCAAGATCATGCCTAGTACATCTGCACTGTGATTGGACACTCTTACTGTGGCTGACTCGTGTTATGATCAAGAGAAGTAAAAGTCACTCAGATACATTTGTGGTCATGGTCAGTGGCACATGCCAACTTTGTCAAAGCATTGTGCACAATAGCCACACCGGGCCACCAGTAATCTACCTTGCTTATACCTGCAAGGTCATGCCCATTATATGTGCACTGTGATTGGACAATCTGATTGTGGCTGACTCGTGTTACGATTCATAGCTGTTTAAGGTACTTGGTAAACTTTGTGGTCATGGTCAGTGGCACATGCCAACTTTGTCAAGGAAGTGCGCACAATAGCCGTGCCAAGCCACCGGTTTTTTTCCCTGTTTATATCTGCAAGGTCATGCATATTAGATGTTCACTGTGATTGGGTACTCTGACCGTGGCTGACTCGTGTTGTGACCAATAGAAGTAAAAGTCACTTTGATACATTTTTGGTCATGGTCAGTGGCACATGCCAACTTTGTAAAGGCATTGCGCACAATAGCCACACCGAGCCACCATTATTGCGCTTTGTTTGTACCGGCAAGGTCATGCCCAGTATATGTTCACTGTGATTGGACACTCTGACCATGGCTGTCTTGTGTTATGTTTCGTAGAAATTAAAGTCACTTGGTAAACTTTGTGGTCATGGTCAGTGGCACATGCCAACTTTGTCAACGCATTGCGCACAATAGCCTCATTGAGCCACCAGTATTGTACATTGTTTACACCAGAACGATCATGCCCAGTATATCAGCACTATGATTGGACACTCTGACCGTGGCTGACTCGTGTTATGATTCGTAGCCGTTTAAGGTACTTGGTAAACTTCGTGGTCATGGTCATTGGCACATGCCAACTTTGTCAAGGCATTGCGCACAGTAGCTGTGAAAAGTCAACGGTTTTTTACATTGTTTATACCTGCAATGTCACTGTGATTGGGCACTCTGACCGTGGCTGATTCTAATTACGATTCTTAGAAGTTAAAGTTACTTGGTAAACTTTGTGGTCATGGTCAGTGGCACATGCCAACTTTGTCAAATCATTGCGCACAATAGCCACACTGAGCCACCAGCATTTGACCTTGTATGAACCTGTAAGTTCTTGCCTAGTCCATCTACACTGTGATTGGACACTATGACCGTGGCTGACTCGTGTTATGATTCGTAGAAGTTAAGGTCACTTGGTAAACTTTGTGGTCATGGTAAGTGGCACATGACAACTTTGTCAAGGCATTGCGCACAATAGCCACACCGAGCCACCAGTATTGTACCTTGTTTACACCTCTAAGATCATGCCTGGTATATGTGCACTGTGATTGGACACTCTGACCGTGTTTGACTTGTGTTATGATTCATAGCCGTTTAAGGTACTTGGTAAACTTAGCGGTCATGGTCAGTGGCACATGCCAACTTTGTCAAGGCATTGCGCACAATAGCCGTGCCAAGCCATCGGGTTTTTACCTTGTTTATACCTGTAAGGCCATGCATATTAGATATGCACTGTGATTGGGCACTTTGACCGTGGCCAACTCGTGTTACGATTCGTAGAAGTTTACGTCACTTGGTAAACTCTGTGGTCATGGTCAGTGGCACATGCCAACTTTGACAAGGCATTGCACACAATAGCCACACCGAGCCACCAGTATTCTACTTTGCTTGAACCTACAAGATCATGCCTAGTACATGTGCATTGTGATTGGACACTCTGACTGTGGCTGACTCGTGTTATGCTCACTAGAAGTAAAAGTTACCCGGATACATTTGTGGTCATGGTCAGTGGCACATGCCAACTTTTTCATGGCATTGCGCACAATAGCCACACCGAGCCACCAGTATTCTACCTTGTTTATAAGTGCAAGAGCATGCCCAGTACATCTGCACTGTGATTGGTCACTCTGACCGTGACTGACTCGTGTTTTCATCAATAGAAGTACAAGTCACTTGGATACATTTGTGGTCATGGTCAGTGGCACATGCCAACTTTGTCATGGTATTGCGCACAATAGCCACACCGAGCCACCAGTATTCTACCTTGTTTGAACTTGCAAGATCACGCCTGGTACATCTGCACTGTGAGTGGACACTCTGACCGTGGCTGACTCGTGTTATGATCAAAAAACGTAAAAGTCACTTGGATACATTTGCGGTCATGGTCACTGGCACATGCCAGCTTTGTCAAGGCAGTGCGCACAATAGCCACACCAAGCCACGAGTATTCTACCCTTTTTACACCTGCAAGGCCATGCCTAGTATATCTACACTGTGATTGGACACTCTGACTGTGGATGACACGTGTTATGATTCATAGCCGGTTTAGGTACTTGGTAAACTTTGTGGTCATGATCAGTGGCACATGCCAACATTGTCAAGGCATTGCGCACAATAGCCGTGCCAAGACACCGGTTTTTTTACCTTTTTTATACCTAAAAGGTCATGCATAGTACATCTGAACTGTGACTGGGCACTCTGGCCATGGCTGACTCGTGTTACGATTCGTAGAAATAAAAGTCACTTGGTGAACTTTGTGGTCATGGTCAGTGGCACATGCCAACTTTGTCAAGGCATTNCAGTATTCTACCTTGTTTGTACCTTCAAGGTCATGCCTAGTACATTTGCACTGTGATTGGACACTCTGACCGTGGCAGACTCGTGTTGTAATCAATAGAATTAAAAGTCACTTGGATACATTTGTGGTCATGGTCAGTGGCACATGCCAACTTTTTCAAGGCATTGCGCACAATAGCCACACAGAGCCACCAGTATTCCGCCTTGTTTGTATATGCAAGATCATGCCTAGTACATCTCAACTATGATTGGACAATCTGACCGTGGCTGACTCGTATTATGATTCATAGCCGTTTAAGGTACTTGGTAAACTTTGTGGTCATGGTCAGTGGCACATGCCAATTTTGTAAAGGCAATACGCATAATAGCCATGCCAAGCCACCAGTATTCTACGTTTTTTATACCTGCAAGGTCGTGCCTAGAACATCTGAACTGTGATTGGACACTCTCACCGTGGCTGACTCGTGTTACGATTTGTATAAGATAATGTCACTTGGTAAACTTTGTGGTCATGGTCAGTGGCACATGCCAAATTTGTCAAGGCATTGCGCATAATAGCCACACCAAGCCACCAGTATTCTACCTTGTTTGAACCTGCCAGATCATGCCTATTACATCTGCACTGTGATTGGACACTCTGACCGTGGCTGACTCGTGTTACGATTCGTAGTCGTTTAAGGTACTTGGTAAACTTTGTGGTCATGGTCAGTGGCACATGCCAACTTTGTCAAGGCATTGCGCACAATAGCCACACCGAGCCACCAGTACTGAACCTTGTTTGCACCTGCAAGATCATGCCTAGTAAATCTGCACTGTTATTGGACACTCTGGTCGTGGCTGACTCATGTTATGTTTCATAGCCGTTTAAGGTACTTGGTAAACGTTGTGGTCATGGTCAGTGGCACATGCCAGCTTTGTCAAGGCATTGCGCACAACAGCCGTGCCATGCCACCGGTTTTTTGCCCTGTTCATACCTGAAAGGTCATGCTCAGTACATCCGCACTGTCATTGGACATTCTGACCGTGGTTGACTTGTGTTATGATTCATAACCATTTAAGGTACTTGGTAAACTTTGTGGTCATGGTCAGTGGCACATGCCAACTTTGTCAAGGCATTGCGCACAATAGCCGTACCAAGCCACCGGTTTTTTGCTTTCTTTGTACCTGCAAGGTCATGCCTAGTACATATGAACTGTGATTGGGCACTCTGACTGTGACTAAATCGTGTTACAATTCGTAGAAGTTAAAGTCACTTGGTAAACTTTCTGGTCATGGTCAGTGGCACATGCCAACTTTGTCAAGGCATTGCGCACAATAGCCACACCGAGCCACCTGTGTTCTACATTGTTTGTACCTGCAAGATCATTCCGAGTACATATGCACTGTGATTAAACACTCTGATCGTGGCTGACTCGTGTTACGACAAATAGAAGTAAAAGTCACTTTAAAACACTTGTGGTCATGGTCAGTGGCACATGCCAGCTTTGTCAAGGCATTGCGCACAACAGCCACACCAAGCCACCAGTATTCTGCCTTGTTTATACCTGCAAGGTCATGCCCAGAATATCTGCACTGTGATTGGACACTCTGACCGTGGCTGACTCGTGTTATGATTAATAACCGTTTAAGGTACTTGGTAAAGTTTGTGGTCATGGTCACTTGCACATGTCAACTTTGTCAAGGCATTGCGCACAATAGCCTTTCCAAGCCACCGGTTTTTTACCTTGTTCATACCTGCAGGTCATGCCTAGTACATCTGAACTATGATTGGGAACTCTGACCGTGGCTGACTCGTGTTACGATCGGTATAAGTTAAAGTCACCTGGTAAACTTTGTGGTCATGGTCAGTGGCACATGCCAACTTTGTCAAGGCATTGCGCACGTTAGCAACACGGAGCCACCGGTATTCTACCTTGTTTGTACCTGCAAGATCATGTCCAGTACATCTGCACTGTGATTGGATACTCTGACCGTGGCTGACTTGTGTTATGATCAATAGAAGTAAAAGTCACTTGGATACATTAGTGGTCATGGTCAGTGGCACATGCAAACTTTTTCAAGGAGTTGCGCACAATAGCCACACCGAGCAACCAGTATTCAACCTTGTCTGGACCTGCAAGATCATGCACAGTACATATGCATTGTGATTGGACACTCTGACCGTGGCTGACTCGTGTTATGATTCATAGAAGTTAAAGTCGCTTGGTAAACTTTGTGGTCATGGCCAGTGGCACGTGCCAACTTTGTCAAGGCATTGCGCATTATAGCCACACCGAGCCACCAGTATTCTACCTTGTTTGAACCTGCAAGATCATGCCTAATATATTTGCATTGTGATTGGACACTCTGACCGTGGCTGACTCGTGTTATGATTCATAGAAGTTAAAGTCACTTGGTAAACTTTGTGGTCATGGCCAGTGGCACGTGCCAACTTTGTCAAGGCATTGCGCATTATAGCCACACCAAGCCACCAGTATTCTACCTTGTTTGAACCTGCAAGATCATGCCTAATATATTTGCATTGTGATTGGACACTCTGACCGTGGCTGACTCGTTGTATGATCAATAGACGTAAAACTCACTTGGATATATTTGTGGTCATGGTCAGTGGAACATGCCAACTTTGTAAAGGCATTGCACACAATAGCCGTGCCAAGCCAATGGGGTCTTACCCTGTTTATACCTGCAATGTCATGCATATTATATTTGCACTGTGATTGGGTACTCTGACCATGGCTGACAAGTGTTATGATTCGAAGAAGTTAAAGTCACTTGGTTAGCTTTGTGGTCATGTTCAGTGGCACATGCAACCTTTGTCAAGGCACTGCGCACAAAATCCGTGCCAAGCCACCAGTATTCTACCTTGTTTGCACATGCAAGATCATGCCTGGTAGATCTGCACTATGATTGGACACTCTGACCGTGGCTGACTCGTGATATGATTCATAGTCGTTTAATTTACTTGGTATCCTTTGTGTTCATGGTCACTGGCACATGCCAACTTTGTCAAGGCATTGCACGCAAAAGCCGTGCCAAGAGACCAGTATTCTACCTTGTTTGCACCTGCAAGGTCATTCCTAGTACATCTTCAATATGATTGGACACTCTGACCGTGGCTAACTCGTGTGATGATCAATAGAATTAAAAGGCACTTGGATACATTTGTGGTCATGGTCAGTGGCACATGCCAACTTTGTCAAGGCATTGCGCACAATAGACACACTGAGCCACCAGTATTCTACCTTTTTTATACCTGAAAGATCATTCCTAGTACATCTGCACTGTGATTGGACACTCTGACCGTGGCTGACTCATGTTATGATCAATAAAAGTACAAATCACTTGGATACATTTGTGGTCATGGTCAGTGGCACCTGAAATTTTTGTCAAGACATTGCGCACAATAGCCACACTGAGCCACCCGTATTCTACCTTGTTTGTACCTGCAAGGTCATGCCCATTTCATCTGCACTGTGATTGGACTCTCGGACCGTGGCTGACTCGTGTTATGATTCGTAGCCGTGTGAGGTACTTGGTATACTTTGTGGTCATGGTCAGTGGCACATGCCAACATTGTCAACGCATTGCGCATCATAGGCGTGTCAAGCCACCAAGTTTTTACCTTGTTTAAACCTGCAAGGTCATGCATATTATATGTGCAGTGTGACTGGGCACTCTAACCGTGGCTGACTCATGTTACAATTCCTATAAGTTAAAGTCACTTGGAAAAGTTTGTGGTCATGGTCAGTGGCACATGCCAACATTGTCAATGCATTGCGCAAAATAGCAACACCGGGCCACAAGTATTCTACCTTGTTTGCACCTGCATGATCATGCCCAGTACATCTGCACTGTGGTTGGACATTCTGACCGTGGCTGACTCGTGTTATGATAAATAGAAGTCAAAATCACTTGGATACATTTGTGGTCATGGTCAGTGGCATATGCCAACTTTGTCAAGACATTGCGCACAATAGCCACACCAAGCCACCTGTATTCTACCTTGTTTATACCTGCAAGGTCATGTCCAGTATATCTGCACTGTGATTGGAGGCTCTTACCGTGGCTGACTCGTGTTATGATCCATAGCCGTTTAAGATTCTTGGTAAACTTGGTGGTCATGGTCAGTGGCACATGCCAACTTTGTCAAGGCATTGCGCACAAAAGCCGTGCCAAGCCACCAGTTTTTTACCTTGTTCATGCGTGCAAGGTCATGCGTATTAGATGTGCACTGTGATTGGGCACTCTCACTGTGGCTGACTCGTGTTACGATTATTAGAAGTTAAAATCCATTGGTAAACTTTGTGGTCATGGTCAGTGCCACATGCCAACTTTGTAAAGGCATTGCGTACAATAGCCACACCGAGCCACCAGTATTATACCTTGTTTGCACCTACAAGATCATGCCTAGT
>SZWC01001335.1:0-43607 GCA_023375785.1 Penium margaritaceum
TTTGTCAAGGCATTGCGCACAAAAGCCACAAGGAGCCACCAGTATTGTACCTTGTTTGCACCTGCAAGATCATGCCTAGTAAATCTGCACTGTGATTGGACACTCTGACCGTGGCTGACTCGTGTTATGATCAATAGAAGTAAAAGTCACTTGGATACATTTTGTGGTCATGGTCTTTGGCTCATGCCAACTTTGTCAAGGCATTGCGCACAGTAGCCACACTGAGCCACCTGTATTCTACCTTGTTTGCACCTGCAAGATCATGCCTAGTACATCTGCACTGTGATTGGACACTTTGACCGTGGCTGACTCGTGTTATGATCAAAAGAAGTAAATGTCACTTTGATACATTTGTGGTCATGGTCAGTGGCACATGCCCACTTTGTCAAGGCACTGCGTACAAAAGCCACACCGCGCCATGAGTATTCTACCTTGTTTATACCTGCAAGATCATGCCCAGTATATCTGTACTGTGACTCGACATTCTGACCCGGCTGACTCGTGTTATGCTTCAAAGCCGTTTAAGGTACTTGGTAAACTTTGTGGTCATGGTCAGGGGCACATGCCAACTTTGTCAAGGCATTGGGCACAATAGCCGTGCCAAGCCACCGGTTTTTTACCTTGTTTATACCTGCAAGGTCATGCATATTAGATGCACACTGTGATTGGTCACTCTGACCGTGGCTGACTCGTGTTATGATCAATAGAAGTAAAAGTCACTTGGATACATTTGTGGTCATGGCCAGTGGCACATGCCAACTTTGTCAATGCATTGCACACAATAGCAACACCAAACCACCAGTATTCTACCTTGTTTATACCTGCAAGATCATGCCTAGTACATCTGCACTATGATTGGACACTCTGACCGTGGCTGACTCGTGTTATGATTCGTAGAAGTTAAAGTCACTTGGTAAACTTTGTGGTCAAGGTCAGTTGCACATGCGAACTTTGTCAAGGCATTGCGCACAACACCCACACCGAGCCACCAGTATTCTAACTTGTTTATAACTGCAAGGTCAAGCCCAGTATGTATGCACTGTGATTGGACACTCTGACCGTGGCCTGACTCGTGTTATGATTCATAGACGTTCAAGGTACTTGGTAAACTTTGTGGTCATGGTCAGTGGCACATGCCAACTTTGTCAAGGCATTGCGCACAATAGCCATGCCAAGACACTAGTTTTTTACCTTGTTCATACCTGCATGGTCATGCATATTAGATTTACGCTGTGATTGGGCACTCTGACCGGGGCTGACTCGTGTTACGATTCGAAGAAGTAAAAGTTACTTGGATATATTTGTGGTCATGGTCAGTGGCACATACAAACTTTGTCAAGGCATTGCACACAATAGCCACACCAAGCCACCAGTATTATACCTTGTTTGCACCTGCAAGATCATGCCTATTGTATCTGCACTATGATAGGACACTCTGACCGTGGCTGACTCGTGTTATGATCAAAAGAAGTAAAAGTCACTTGGATTCATTTGTGGTCATGGTCAGTGGCACACGCCAACTTTGTCAAGGCATTGCGCACAATAGCCACATCGAGCCACCAGTATTTTACCTTGTCTGCAACTGCAAGGTCATACCTAGTACATGTGCACTGTGATTGGGTACTCTGACCGTGGCTGACTCGTGTTACGATTCGTAGAAGTTCAAGTCACTTGGTAAACTTTGTAGTCATGGTCAGAGGCACATGCCAACTTTATCAAGGCATTGCACACAATAGTTGTGCCAAGCCACCGGTTTTTTACCTTGTTTATACCTGAAAGGTCATGCCTAGTACATGTGAACTGTGATTGGGTACTCTGACCGTGGCTGACTCGTGTTACGATTCGTAGAAGTTAAAGTCACTTCGTAAACTTTGTGGTCATGGTCAGTGGCACATGCCAACTCTGTCAAGACATTACGCACAATAACCACACCGAGCCTCCAGTATTGTACCTTTTTTGCACCTGCAAGATCATGCCTAGTACATCTGCACTGTGATTGGACACTCTGACTGTGGCTGACTCGTGTTATGATCAATAGAAGTAAAAGTCTCTTGAATACAGTTGTGGTCATGGTCAGTGGCACATGCCCACTTTGTCAAGGCTTTGCGTACAATAGCCACACCGTGCCACAGTATCCTTCCTTGTTCATACATGCAAGGTCATGCCCAGTATATCTGCACTGTGATTGGACACTCTGACCGTGGTTGACTCGTGTTACGATTCATAGCCGTTTAAGGTACTTGGTAAACTGTGTGGTCATGGTCAGTGACACATGCCAACTTTGTCAAGGCATTGCACACAATAGCCGTGCCAAGCCAACGGTTTTTTGCCTTGTTTATACCTGCTAGGTCATGCATATTAGATGCACACTGTGATTGGACACTCTGATCGTGGTTAACTCGTGTTATGATCAATAGAAGTAGAAGTCACTTGGATACATTTGTGGTCATGGTCAGTGGCACATGCCAACTTTGTCAAGGCATTGCACACAATAGCCACACCGATCCAATTGTATTCTACCTTTTTTATACCTACAAGGTCATGCATAGTACATCTGCACTGTTTTTGGACACTCTGGCCATGGCTGACTCGTGTTATGACTCGTAGCAGTTAAAGTCACTTGGTAAACTTTGTGGTCATGGTCAGTGGCACAAGCCAACTTTGTCAAGGCATTGCGCACAATAGCCACACTGAGCCACCAGTATTCAACTTTGTTTATACCTGCAAGATCATTCCCAGTATATCTGCACTGTGACTGGACACTCTGACTGTGGCTGACTCGTGTTATGATTCATAGCCGTTTAAGGTACTTGGTAAACTGTTTGGTCATGGTCAGTGGCACATGCCAACTTTGTCAAGGCATTGTGCATAATAGCCCTGCCAAGCCATCGGTTTTTACCTTGTATATACCTGCAAGGTGATGCATATTAGATGGGTGCTGTGATTGGGCACTCTGACCATGGCTGACTCGAGTTACGATTCGTAGAAGTTAAAGTCACTTGGATACATTTATGGTCATGGTCATCGGCACATGCCAACTTTGTCAAGGCATTGCGCACAATGGCCACACCGAGCCACCAGTATTCTACCTTGTTTGCACCTGCAAGATCATGCCTAGTACATCTGCACTGTGATTGGAAACTCTGACCGTGGCTGACTCGTGTTATGATCAATAGAAGTAAAAGTCCCTTGGATGCATTTGTGATGATGGTCAGTGGCACATGCCCACTTTGTCAAGGCATTGTGCACAATAGCCACAAAGTGCCACCAGTATTCTACCTTTTTTGTACCTGAAAGGTCATGCCCAGTATATCTGCACTGTGATTGGACACTCTGACGGTGGCTGACTCGTGTTATGATTCATAGCCGTTTAAGGTACTTGGTAAACTTTGTGGTCATGGTCAGTGACACATGCCAACTTTGTCAGGGCATTGCGTGCAATAGCCGTGCCAAGCCACCGGTTTTTAACCTTGTTTATACCTGCTAGGTCATGCATATTAGATGCACACTGTGATTGGACACTCTGACCGTGGCTGACTTGTATTATGATCAATAGAAGTAAAAGTCACTTGGATACATTTGTGGTCATGGTCAGTGGCACATGCCAACTTTGTCAAGGCATTGCACACAATAGCCACACCGAGCCAATAGTATTCTACCTTTTTTATACCTGCAACATCATGCCTAGTACATCTGCACTGTGATTGGACACTATGACCGTGGATGACTCGTGTTATGATTCGTAGAAGTTAAAGTCACTTGGTAAACTTTGTGGTCATGGTCAGTGGCACACGCCAACTTTGTCAAGGCATTGCGCACAACAGCCACACCGAGCCACCAGTATTCTGGTGGCTATAAACAAGGTAGAAACCTTGTTTATAACTGCAACGTCATGCCCAGTATATCTGGACTATGATTGGACATTCTGACCGTGGCTGACTCGTGTTATGATTCATAGACGTTTAAGGTACTTTGTAAACTTTGTGGTCATGGTTAGTGGCACATGCCAACTTTGTCAAGGCATTGCGCACAGTAGCCATGCCAAGACACCAGTTTTTTGCCCTGTTTAGACCTGCAAGGTCATGCATATTAGGTGTACGCTGTGATTGGGCACTCTGACCTTGGCTGACTCGGGTTACAATTCGTAGAAGTAAAAGTCACTTGGATATATTTGTCGTCATGGTCAGTGGCACATGCCAACTTTGTCAAGGCATTGCGCATAATAGCCACACCGAGCCACCAGTATTCTACATTGTTTGCACCTGCAAGATCATGCCTAGTATATATGCACTGTGATTGGACACTCTAACCATGGCTGACTCGTGTTATGATCAATAGAAGTAAAAGTCACAGGATACTTTTGAGGTCATGGTTAGTGGCACATGCCAACTTTGTCAAGGCATTGCGCACAATAGCCACACCGAGCCACCAGTATTCTACCTTGTTTGCACCTGCAAGATCATGCCTAGTACATCTGCACTGTGATTGGACATTCTGACCGTGGCTGACTCGTGTTATCATTCAGAGCCATTTGAGGTACTTGGTAAACTTTGTGGTCATGGTCAGTGGCACATGCCAACTTTGTCAAGGCATTGTGTACAATAGCCACACCGAGCCACCAGTATTCTACCTTGTTTATACCTGTAAGGGCATGCCCAGTATATCTGCACTGTGATTGGACACTCTGACCGTGGCTGACTCGTGTTATGATCAATAGAAGTAAAAGTCACTTGGATACATTCGTGGTCATGGTCTGTGGCACATGCCAACTTTGTCAAGGCATTGCGCACCGAGCCACCAGTATTCTACCTTGTATATCTGCACTGACCATGACCACAAAATTTACCAAGTGACTTTAACTTCTACGAATCGTAACACGAGTCATCCACAGTCAGAGTGCCCAATCTCAGTCCAGATGTACTAGGCATGACCTTGCAGGTATAAACAAGGTAAAAAACCGGTGGCTTGGCATGGCTAGTGTGCGCAATGCCTTGACAAAGTTGGCATGTGCCACTGACCATGGCCACAAAGTTTACAAAGTACCTTAAACAGCTATGAATCATAATACGAGCCAGCCACGGTTAGAGTGTCCAATCACAATGCAGATATACTGGGCATGACCTTACACTAAAAACAAGGTACAATACTGGTGGCTCGGAGTGGCTATTGTGTGCAATGCCTAGACAAAGTTGGCATGTGCCACTGACCATGACCACAAATGTATCCAAGTGACTTTTACTTCTATTGATCATAACACGAGTGAGCCACGGTCAGCCTGTCCAATCACAGTGCAGATGTACTAGGCATGATCTTGCAGGTATAAACAAGGTAAAATACTGGTGGCTCGGTGTGGCTATTGTGCGCAATGCCTAGACAAAGTTGGCATGTGCCACTGACCATGACCACAAATGTATCCAAGTGACTTTTACTTCTATTGATCATAACACGAGTGAGCCACGGTCAGCCTGTCCAATCACAGTGCAGATGTACTAGGCATGATCTTGCAGGTATAAACAAGGTAAAATACTGGTGGCTCGGTGTGGCTATTGTGCGCAATGCCTAGACAAAGTTGGCATGTGCCACTGACCATGACCACAAATGTATCCAAGTGACTTTTACTTCTATTGATCATAACACGAGTGAGCCACGGTCAGCCTGTCCAATCACAGTGCAGATGTACTAGGCATGATCTTGCAGGTATAAACAAGGTAAAATACTGGTGGCTCGGTGTGGCTATTGTGCGCAATGCCTAGACAAAGTTGGCATGTGCCACTGACCATGACCACAAATGTATCCAAGTGACTTTTACTTCTATTGATCATAACACGAGTGAGCCACGGTCAGCCTGTCCAATCACAGTGCAGATGTACTAGGCATGATCTTGCAGGTATAAACAAGGTAAAATACTGGTGGCTCGGTGTGGCTATTGTGCGCAATGCCTAGACAAAGTTGGCATGTGCCACTGACCATGACCACAAATGTATCCAAGTGACTTTTACTTCTATTGATCATAACACGAGTGAGCCACGGTCAGCCTGTCCAATCACAGTGCAGATGTACTAGGCATGATCGTGCAGGTGCAAACAAGGTAGAATACTGGTGGCTCAGTTTGGCTATTGTGCGCAATGCCTGACAAAGTTGGCATGTGCCACTGACCTTGACCACAAATGTATCCAAGTGACTTTTACTTCTATTGATCATAACACGAGTGAGCCATGACCACAAAGTTTACCAAGTGACTTTAACTTCTACGAATCGTAACACGAGTCAGCCACAGTCAGAGTGCCCAATCACAGTCCAGATGTACTAGGCATGACCTTGCAGGTATAAACAAGGTAAAAAACCGGTGGCTTGGCATGGCTAGTGTGCGCAATGCCTTGACAAAGTTGGCATGTGCCACTGACCATGGCCACAAAGTTTACAAAGTACCTTAAACAGCTATGAATCATAATACGAGCCAGCCACGGTTAGAGTGTCCAATCACAATGCAGATATACTGGGCATGACCTTACACTATAAACAAGGTACAATACTGGTGGCTCGGAGTGGCTATTGTGTGCAATGCCTAGACAAAGTTGGCATGTGCCACTGACCATGGCCACAAAGTTTACAAAGTACCTTAAACAGCTATGAATCATAATACGAGCCAGCCACGGTTAGAGTGTCCAATCACAATGCAGATGTACTAGGCATGACCTTGCAGGTATAAACAAGGTAGAATACTGGTGGCTCGGTGTGGCTATTTTGCGCAATTCCTTGACATCGTTGGCATGTGCCACTGACCATGGCCACAAAGTTTACAAAGTACCTTAAACAGCTATGAATCATAATACGAGCCAGCCACGGTTAGAGTGTCCAATCACAATGCAGATGTACTAGGCATGACCTTGCAGGTATAAACAAGGTAGAATACTGGTGGCTCGGTGTGGCTATTTTGCGCAATTCCTTGACATCGTTGGCATGTGCCACTGACCATGGCCACAAAGTTTACAAAGTACCTTAAACAGCTATGAATCATAATACGAGCCAGCCACGGTTAGAGTGTCCAATCACAATGCAGATGTACTAGGCATGACCTTGCAGGTATAAACAAGGTAGAATACTGGTGGCTCGGTGTGGCTATTTTGCGCAATTCCTTGACATCGTTGGCATGTGCCACTGACCATGGCCACAAAGTTTACAAAGTACCTTAAACAGCTATGAATCATAATACGAGCCAGCCACGGTTAGAGTGTCCAATCACAATGCAGATGTACTAGGCATGACCTTGCAGGTATAAACAAGGTAGAATACTGGTGGCTCGGTGTGGCTATTTTGCGCAATTCCTTGACATCGTTGGCATGTGCCACTGACCATGGCCACAAAGTTTACAAAGTACCTTAAACAGCTATGAATCATAATACGAGCCAGCCACGGTTAGAGTGTCCAATCACAATGCAGATGTACTAGGCATGACCTTGCAGGTATAAACAAGGTAGAATACTGGTGGCTCGGTGTGGCTATTTTGCGCAATTCCTTGACATCGTTGGCATGTGCCACTGACCATGGCCACAAAGTTTACAAAGTACCTTAAACAGCTATGAATCATAATACGAGCCAGCCACGGTTAGAGTGTCCAATCACAATGCAGATGTACTAGGCATGATCTTGCAGGTTCAAACAAGGTAGAATACTAGTGGCTCGGTGTAGCTGTTTTTTGCAATGCCTTGACAAAGTAGGCTCGTGCCACTGACCATGACCACAAATTTAACCAAGTGACTTTTACTTCTATTGATCATAACACGAGTGAGCCACGGTCAGCCTGTCCAATCACAGTGCAGATGTACTAGGCATGATCTTGCAGGTTCAAACAAGGTAGAATACTAGTGGCTCGGTATGGTTATTTTGCGCAATGCCTTGACAAAGTTGACATGTGCCACTGACCATGACCAGAAATGTATCCAAGTGACTTTTACTTATATTGATCATAACACGAGTCTGCCACGGACAGAGTGTCAAATCACATTGCAGATGTACTACGCATGATTGTGCAGGTGCAAACAAGGTAGAATACTGGTGGCTCAGTTTTGCTATTGTGCGCAATGCCTTGACAAAGTTGGCATGTGCCACTGACCGTGACCACAAATGTATCCAAGTGAATTTTACTTCTATTGATCATAACACAAGTCAGCCGCGGTCAGAGTGTCCAATCACAGTGCAAATGTACTAGGAATGATCTTGCAGGTTCAAAAAAGGTAGAATAGTAGTGGCTCGGTGCTTTATTGTGCGCAAAGCCTTGACAAAGTTGGCATGTGCCACTGACCAGGACCACAAAGTTGACCATGAGACTTTAACTTCTACGAATCGTAACACGAGTAAGCCACGGTCAGAGTGCCCAATCACAGCGCACATCTAATATGCACGACCTTGCAGGTATAAACAAGGTAAAAAACCGGTGGCTTGGCACGGCTATTGTGCGCAATGCCTTGACAAAGTTGGCATGTGCCACTGCCATGACCACAAAGTTTACCAAGTACCTTTAATGGCTATGAATCATAACAGGAGTCAGCCACGGTCAGAGTGTCCAATCACAGTTCATGTATACTTGGCATGACCTTACAGGTATAAACAAGGTAAAGTATTGGTGGTTCGGTGTGGCTATTGTGCGCAATGCCTTGACAAAGTTGGCATGTGCCACTGACCATGACCACAAATGTATCCAAGTGTTTTTTACTTCTATTGATCATAACACGAGTCAGCCACCGTCAGAGTGTCCAATCACAGTGCAGATGTACTAGGCATGATCTTGCAGGTGCAAACAAGGTAGAATACTGGCGGCTCCATGTGGCCATTGTGCACAATGCCTTGACAAAGTTGGCATGTGCCACTGATCATGACCACAAAATTTACCAAGTGACTTTAACTTCTACGAATCATAACACGAGTCATCCACGGTCAGAGTGCCCAATCAAAGCGCACATCTTATATGCATGATCTTGCAAGTAAAAATAAGGTAAAAAACCGGTGGCTTGGCACGGCTATTGTGCGCAATGCCTTGACAAAGTTGGCATGTGCCACTGACCATGACCACAAAGTTTACCAAGTACATTAAACGGCTATGAATCATAACACGCGTCAGCCACGGTCAGAGTGTCCAATCACAGTGCAGATATACTGGGCATGACCTTGCAGGTATAAACAAGGTAGAATACTGGTGGCTTGGTGTGGCTGTTTTGCGCAATTCCTTGACAAAGTTGGCATGTGCCACTGACCATTACCACAAATGCATCCAAGTGACTTTTACTTCTATTGATCATAACACGAGTCAGCCACGGTCACAGTGTCCAATCACAGTGCTGATGTACTAGGCATGATCTTACAGGTGCAAACAAGGTAGAATACTGGTGGCTCGGTGTGGCTATTGTGCGCAATGCCTTGACAAAGTTGGCATGTGCCACTGACCATGACCACAAAGTTTACCAAGTACCTTAAACGGCTATGAATCATAACACGAGTCAGCCACGGTCAGAGTGTCCAATCACAGTGCAGATATACTGGGCATGACCTTGCAGGTATAAACAAGGTAGAATACTGGTGGCTCGTTGTGGCTATTGTGCGCAATGCCTTGACAAAGTTGGCATGTGCCACTGACCATGACCACAAAGTTTACCAAGTGACTTTAACTTCTACGAATCGTAATACGAGCCAGCCACGGTCAGAGTGCCCAATCACAGTGCACATCCAATATGCATGACCTTGCACGTATAAACAAGTTAAAAAACTGGTGGCTTGGCACGTCCATTGTGCGCAATGCCTTGACAAAGTTGGCATGTGCCACTGACAATGACCACAAAGTTTACCAAGTACCTTAAACAGCTATGAATCATAACACGAGTCAGCCACGGTCAGAGCGCCCAATCACAGTGCAGATATACTGGGCATGACCTAACAGGTATAAACAAGGTAAAAAAATGGTGGCTCGGGGTGGCTATTGTGCGCAATGCCTTGACAAAGTTGGCATGTGCCACTGACCATGACCAAAAATGTATCCAAGTGACATTTACTTCTATTGATCATAACTCGAGTCAACCACGGTCAGAGTGTCCAATCACAGTGCAGATGTACTAGGCTTGATCTTGCAGGTGCAAACAAGGTAGAATCCTGGTGACTCGGTGTCACTATTGTGCGCAATGCCTTGACAAAGTTGGCATGTGCCACTGACCATGACCACAAAGTTTACCAAGTGACTTTAATTTCCACGAGTCATAACACGAGTCAGCCACGGTCAGAGTGCCCAATAAAAGCGCACATATAATATGCATGACCTTGCAAGTATAAACAAGGTAAAAACCTGGTGGCCTGGCACGGCTATTGTGCCCAATTTCTTGACAAAGTTGGCATGTGCCACTCACCATGACCACTAAGTATACCAAGTACATTAAACGGCTATGAATCATAACACGAGTCAGCCACGGTTAGAATGTCCAATCACAGTGCAAATATACTGGGCATGACCTTGCAGGTATAAACAAGGTAGAATACTGGTGGCTCGGTGTGGCTATTGTGCGCAATGCCTTAACAAAGTTGGCATGTGCCACTGACCATGACCACAAATATATCCAAGTGACTTTTACTTCTATTGATCATAACACGAGTCAGCCACGGTCAGAGTGTCCAATCACAGTGCAGATGTACTAGGCATGATCTTGTAGGTGCAAACAAGGTAGAATAATGGCGGCTCCATGTGGCTATTGTGCACAATGCCTTGACAAAGTTGGCATGTGCCACTGATCATGACCACAAAGTTTACCAAGTGACTTTAACTTGTACGAATCGTAATACGAGTCAACCACGGTCAGAGTGCCCAATCACAGTGCACATCGTATATGCATGACCTTGCAGGTATAAACAAGTTAAAAAACCGGTGGCTTGGCACGGCTATTGTGCGCAATTCCTTGGCAAAGTTGACTTGTGTAACTGACCATGACCACAAAGTTTACCAAGTACCTTAAACGGCTATGAATCATAAAACGAGTCAGCCACGGTCAGAGTGCCCAATCATAGTGCAGATATACTAGGCATGACCTAACAGGTATAAACAAGGTAAATGCTGGTGGCTCGGTGTGGCTATTGTGCGCAATGCCTTGACAAAGTTGGCATGTGCCACTGACCATGACCAAAAATGTATCCAAGTGACTTTTACTTCTATTGATCATAACACGAGTCAACCACGGTCAGAGTACCCAATCACAGTGCAGATGTACTAGGCTTGATCTTGCTGGTTCAAACAAGGTAGAATACTGGTGGCTCAGTGTGACTATTGTGCGCAATGCCTTGACAGAGTTGGCATGTGCCACTGACCATGACCACAAAGCTTATCAGGTGACGTTAACTTCTACGAATCATAACACGAGTCAGCCACGGTCAGAGTGCCCAAACAAAGCGCACATCTAATATGCATGACCTTGCAAGTATAAACAAGGTAAAAAACTGGTGGCTTGGCACGGCTATTGTGCGCAATGCCTTGGCAAAGTTGGCATGTGCCACTGACCATGACCACTAAGTATACCAAGTACATTAAACGGCTATGAATCATAAGACGAGTCAGCCACGGTTAGAATGTCCAATCACAGTGCAAATATACTGGGCATGACCTTGCAGTTATAAACAAGGTAGAATACTGGTGGCTCGGTGTGGCTATTGTGCGCAATTCCTTGACAAAGTTGGCATGTGCCACTGACCATGACCACAAATGTATCTAAGTGACTTTTACTTCTATTGATCATAACACGAGTCAGCCACGGTCAGAGTTTCCAATCACAGTGCAGATGTACTAGGCATGCTCTTGCAGGTTCAAACAAGGTGGAATACTGGTGGCTCGGTGTGGCTATTTTGCGCTATGCCTTGACAAAGTTGGCATGTGCCACTGACCATGACCACAAATGTATCCAAGTGACTTTTACTTCTCTGGATCATAACACGAGTCAGCCACGGTCAGAGTGTCCAATCACAGTACACATGTACTAGGCATGATCTTGCAGGTGCAAACAAGGTAGAATACTGGTGGCTCGGTTTGGCTATTGTGCACAATGCCTTGACAAAGTTGGCATGTGCCACTGACGATGACCACAAATGTATCCAAGTGACCTTTACTTCTATTGATCATAACAGGAGTCAGCCACGGTCAGAGTGTCCAATCACAGTGCAGATGTACTACGCATGATCTTGCAGGTTGCAAAAAATGTAGAATACTGGTGTCTCGGTGTGGCTGTTGTGCGCAATGCCTTGACAAAGTTGGCATGGGCAACTGACCATGACCACAAAGTTTACCAAGTGACTTTAACTTCTACAAATCGTAACACGATTCAGCCACGATCAGAGTTCCCAATCACAGTGCACATCTAATATGCATGACCTTGCACGTATAAACAAGTTAAAAAACCGGTGGCTTGGCACGGCTATTGTGCGCAATGCCTTGACAAAGTTGGGATGTGCCACTGACCATGACCAAAACGTTTACCAAGTACCTTTCACGGCTATGAATCATAACACGAGTCAGCCACGGTCAGAGTGTCCAATCACAGTGCATATATACTTGGCATGACCTTACAAGTATAAGCAAGGTTAAATACTGGTGGCTCGGTGTGGCTATAGTGCGCAATGCCTTGACAAAGTTGGCATGTGCCACTGATCATGACCACAAATATTTCCAAATGACTTTTACTTCTATTGATCATAATACGAGTCAGCCACGGTCAGAGTGTCCAATCACAGTGCAGATGTAATAGGCATAATCTTTCAGGTGCAAAAAAGGTAGAATACAGGTGGCTCCATGTGGCTGTTGTGCGCAATGCCTTGACAAAGTTGGCATGTGCCACTGATCATGACCACAAAGTTTACCAAGTGACTTTAACTTTTACGAATCATAACACGAGTCAGCCACGGTCAGATTGCCCAATCAAAGTGCACATCTAACATGCATGACCTTGCAGGTATAAACAATGTAGAAACCGGTGGCTTCGCACGGCTATTGTGCGCAATGCCTTGACAAAGATGGCATGTGCCACTGACCATGACCACAAAGTTTACCAAGTACGTTAAACGGCTATGAATCATAACACGAGTCAGCCACGGTCAGAGTGTCCAATCACAGTGCAGATATACTGGGCATGACCTTGCAGGTATAAACAAGGTAGAATAATGGTGGCTCGGTGTGGCTATTGTGCGCAATTCCTTGACAAATTTGGCTTGTGCCACTGACCATGACCACAAACGTATCCAAGTAACTTTTACTTCTATTAATCATAACAGGAGTTAGCCACGGTCAGAGTGTCCAATCACATTACAGATGTACTATGCATGATCTTTCAGGTGCAAACAAGGTAGAATACTGGTGGCTCGGTGTGGCTATTGTGCGCAATGCCTTGACAAAGTTGGCATGTACCACTGACCATGACCACAAAGTTTACCAAGTGACTTTAACTACTACAAATCGTAATACGAGTCAGCCACGGTCAAAGTGCCCAATCACAGTGCACATCTAATATGCATGACCTTGCAAGTATAAACAAGTTAAAAAACTGGTCGCTTGGCACGACTTTTGTGCGCAATACCTTGACAAAGTTGGCATGTGCCACTGACCATGACCACAAAGGTTTCCAAGTACCTTAAACGACTATGAATCATAACACGTGTCAGCCACGGTCTGAGTGCCAAATCACAGTACACATATACTGGGCATAACCTTACAGGTATAAACAAGGTAAAATACTGGTGGCTCGGTGTGGCTATTGTGCGCAATGTCTTGACAAAGTTGGCATGTGCCACTGACCATGACCACAAATGTATCCAAGTGACTTTTACTTCTATTGATCATAACACGAGTCAGCCATTGCAGAGTGTCCAATCACAGTGCAGATATAGTAGGCATGATCTTGCAGGTGCAAACAACGTAGAATACTGGAGGCTCGGTGTGGCTATTGTACCCAATGCCGTGACAATGTTGGCATGTGCCACTGACCATGACCACAAAGTTTACCAAGTGACTTTAGCTTCTACGAATCAAAACACGAGTCAGCCACAGTTAGAGTGCCCAATCACAGTGCACATCTAACATGTATGACCTTACAGGTATAAACAAGGTAAATAACTGGTCGCTTGGCACGGCTATTGTGCGCAATGCCTTGACAAAGGTGGCATGTGCCACTGACCATGACCACAAAGTTTACCAAGTACCTTAAACGGCTATGAATCATAACACAAGTCAGCCACGGTCAGAGTGTCCAATCACAGTGCAGATGTACTAGGCATGATCTTGCGGGTACAAACAAGGTAGAACACTGGTGGCTCGGTGTGGCTTTTGTGCGCAATGCCTTGACAAAGTTGGCATGTGCCACTGACCATGACCACAAAGTTTACCATGTACCTTAAACGGCTATGAATCATAACACGAGTCAGCCACGGTCAAAGTGTCCAATCACAGTGCAGATGTACTAGGCATGATCTTGCAGGTGCTAACAAGGTAGAATACTTGTGGCTTGGTGTGGCTATTGTGCGCAATGCCTTGACAAAGTTGGCATGTGCCACTGACCATGACCACAAAGTTTACCAAGTGACTTTAACTTCTAGGAATCATAACACAAGTCAGCCACGGTCAGAGTACCCAATCACAGTGCACATCTAATATGCATGACCTTGCAGGTATGAACAGGGTTGAAAACTGGTGTCTTGGCACGACTATTGTGCGCAATGCCTTAACAAAGTTGGCATGTGCCACTCACCATGACCACAACGTTTACCAAGTGACTTTAACTTCTACGAATCGTAACACACGTCAGTCACAGTCAGAGTGCCCAATCATCGTTCAGATGTACTAGGCATGACCTTGCAGGTATAAAAAAGGTAAAAATCCGGTAGCTTGGCATGGCTATTGTGCGCAATTCCTTGACAAAGTTGGCACGTGCCACTGACCATGACCACAAAGTTTATCAAGGACCTTAAAAGGCTATGAATAATAACATGATTCAGCCATGGTCAAAGTGTCCAATCACAGTACAGATGTACTAGGCATGATCTTACAGGTTCAAACAAGGTAGAATACTGGTGGCTCCGTGTGGCTATTATGCGGAATGCCTTGACAAAGTTGGCATGTGCCACTGACCATGACCACAAATGTATCCAAATGACTTTTACTTCTATTGATCATAACACAAGTCAGCCACGGTCAGAGTGTCCAATCACAGTACAGATATACTAGGCATGAACTTGCAGGTATAAACAAGGTAGAATACTGGTGGCTTGGTGTGGCTTTTGTGCGCAATGCCTTGACAAAGTTGGCATGTGCCACTGACCATGACCACAACTGTATCCAAGTGACATTTACTTCTATTGATCATTACACAAGTCAGCCACGGCCAGAGTGCCCAATCACAGTGCACATCTAATACGCATTACCTTGCATGTATAAACAAGGTAAAAAACCGGTGGCTTGGCATGGCTATTGTGCGCAATGCCTTGACAAAGTTGGCATGTGCCACTGACCATGACCACAAATGTATCCAATTGACTTTTACTTCTATTGATCGTAACACGAGTCAGCCACGGTCAGAGTGTCCAATCACAGTGCAGATGTACTAGGCATGATCTTACAGGTACAAACAAGGTAAAATAATGGTGGCTCGGTGTGGCTATTGTTTGCAATGCCTAGACAAAGGCGGCATGTGCCACCGACCATGACCACAAAATTTACCAAGTGACTTTAACTTCTACGAATCGTATACGAGTCAGCCATGGTCAGAGTGCCCAATCACAGTACACATCTAATATGCATGACCTTGCAGGTATGAACAAGGTAAAAAACCGGTGGCTTGGCACGGCTATTGTGCGCAATGCCCTCACAAAACTAGCATGTGCCACTAACCATGATAACAAAGTTTACCACGTGACTTTAACTTCTACGAATCGTAACACGAGTCAGCCACGTTCAGAGTGCTCAATCACAGTGCACATCTAATATGAATGACCTTACAGGTATAAACAAGGTAAAAAACCGGTGGCTTGGCACGGCTATTGTGCGCAATGCCTTGACAATGTTGGCATATGCCACTGACCATGACCACAAAGTTTACCAAGTACCTTAAATGGCTATGAATGATAACACGAGTCAGGCACGGTTAGAGTGTCCAAACACAGTGCAGATGTACTAGGCATGATCTTGCAGGTGCAGAAAAGGTAGAATTCTGGTGGCTCGGTGTAGCTATTGTGCGCAATGCCTTGACAAAGTTGGCATGTGCCACTGACCATGACCACAATGTCTACCTAGTGACTTTAACTTATACGAATCGTAACACGAGTCAGCCACAGTCAGAGTGCCCAATAACAGTTCAGATGTACTAGGCATGACCTTGCAGGTATAAACAAGGTCAAAAACCGGTGGCTTAGCACGGCTACTGTGCGCAATGCCTTGACAAAGTTGGCATGCGCCACTGACCATGACCACATAGTTTACCAAGTACCTTAAACGGCTATGAATCATAACACGAGTCAGGCACGGTCAGAGCGTCCAATCACAGTGTAGATAAACTGGGCATGACCTTGCAGGTATAAACAAGGTAGAATACTGGTGGCTCGGTGTGGCTATTGTGTGCAATGCCTTGACAAAGTTGGCATGTGCCACTGACCATGACGTCAAAGTTTACCACGTGACTTCAACTTCTACGAATCGTAACACGAGTCAGCCACCATCAGAGTGCCCAATCACAGTGCACATCTAATATGCATGCCCGTACAGGTATGAAAAAGGTAAAAAACCGGTGGCTTGGCACGGCTATTGTGCGCAATGCCTTGACAATGTTGGCATGTGCCACTGACCATGACCACAAAGTTTACCAAGTACCTTAAACGGCTATGAATCATAACACGAGTCAGCCACCGTCAGAGTGTCCAATCACAGTGCAGATGTACTAGGCATGATCTTGCAGGTGCAAACAACGTAGAATACTGGTGGCTCGGTGTGGCTATTGTGCCCAATGCCTTGACAAAGTTGGCATGTGCCACTGACCATGACCACAATGTTTAACAAGTGACTTTAACTTACACGAATCGTGATACGAGTCAGCCACAGTCAGAGTGCCCAATCACAGTTCAGATGTACTAGGCATGACCTTGCAGGTATAAACAAGGTCAAAAACCGGTGGCTTGGCACGGCTACTGTGCGCAATGCCTTGACAAAGATTGCATTTTCCACAGACCATGACAGCAAAGTTTACCAAGTACCTTAAAGGGCTATGAATCTTAACACGAGTCAGCCACGGTCAGAGTGTCCAATCACAGCTTAGATATACCAGGCATGACCTTGCAGATACAAACAAGGTAGAATATTGGTAGCTCGGTGTGACTATTGTGCGTAATGCATTGAAAAAGTTGGCATGTGCCACTGACCATGGCCACAAATGTATCCAAGTGACTTTTACTTCTACTGATCATAGCACAAGTCAGCCACTGTCAGAGTTTCCAATCACAGTGCAGATGTACTAGGCATGATCTTGCAGGTGCAAACAAGGTAGAATATTGGTGGCTCGTTGTGGCTATTATGTGCAATGCCTTGACAAAGTTGGCGTGTGCCACTGACCATGACCACTTTGTTTACCAAGTGACTTTAACTTCTACGAATTGTAACACGAGTGAGCCACGGTCAGAGTGCCCAATGACATTGCACATCCAATATGCATGACCTTGCAGGTGTACACAAGGTAAAACTCCGGTGGCTTGGCACGGCTATTGTATGCAATTGCTTGACAAAGTTGGCATGTGCCACTGACCATGACCACAACGTTTACCAAGTACCTTAAACGGCTATGAATAATAACACGAGTCAGCCACAGTCAGAGTGTCCAATTCCAGTGCAGATATACTGGGCATGACCTTGCAGGTATAAACAAGGTAGAATACTGGTGGCTCGGTATGGCTATTATGCGCAATGCCTTGACAAAGCTGGCATGTGCACTGACCATGACCACAAATGTATCCAAGTGACGTTTTCTTGTATTGATCATAACACGAGTCAGCCACAGTCAGAGTGTCCAATCACAGTACAGATGTACTAGGCATGATCTTCCAGGTTCAAACAAGGCATAATACTGGTGGCTCGGTGTGGCTATTGTGCGCAATGCCTTGACAAAGTTGGCATGTGCCACTGACCATGACCACAATGTTTACCACGTGACTTTAACTCATACGAATTGTAACAAGAGTCAACAACAGTCAGAGTGCCCAATCACGGCTCAGAAGTACTAGGCATGACCTTGCAGGTATAAACAAGGTCAAAAACCGGTGGCTTGGCACGGCTACTGTGCGCAATGCCTTGACAAAGTTGGCATGTGCCACTGACCATGACCAAAAAAGTCTACCAAGTACCTTAAACGGCTGTGAATCTTAACACGAGTCAGCCACGGTCAGAGTGTCCAATCACAGTGCATATGTACTAGGCATGATCTTGCAGGTGCAAAAAAGGTAGAATACTGGTGGCTTGGTGTGGCTATTGTGCGCAATGCCTTAACAAAGTTGACATGTGCCACTGACCATGACCACATAGTTTACCAAGTGACTTTAACTTCTACGAATTGTAAGACGAGTCAGCCACAGTCAGAGTGCCCAATGACATTGCACATCTAATATGCATGATCTTCCAGGTATAAACAAGGTAAAAAACCGGTAGCTTGGTACAGCTATTGTATGCAATGCCTTGACAAAGTTGGCATGTTCCACTGACCATGACCACAAAGTTTACCAAGTACCTTAAACGGCTATGAATCATAACACGAGTCAGCCACGGTCAGAGTGTCCAATCACAGTGCAGATATACTGGGCATGACCTTGCAGGTATAAACAAGGTAGAATACTGGTGGCTCGGCGTGGCTATTGTGTGCAATGCCTTGACAAAATTGGCATGTGGTACTGACAATGACCACAACGTTTACCATGTGACTTTAATTTCTACAAATCGTAACACGAGTCAGCCATGGTTAGAGTGCCCAATCACAGTGCACATCTAATATGCATGACCTTACAGGTATAAACAAGGTAAAAAACCGGTGGCTTGGCACGGCTATTGTGCGCAATGCCCTGACAATGTTGGCATGTGCCACTGACCATGATACCAAAGTTTACCAAGTACCTTAAACGGCTATGAATCATAACACGAGTCAGCCACTGTCAGAGTGTCCAATCACAGTGCAGATGTACTAGGCATGATCTTTCAGGTGCAAACAAGGTAGAAAACTGGTGGCTCAGTGTGGCTATTGTGGGCAATGCCTTGACAAAGTTGGCATGTGCCACTGACCATGATCACAATGTTTACCAAGTGACTTTAACTTATACGAATCGTAACACGAGTAAGCCATATTCAGAGTGCCCAATCACAGTTCAGATGTACTAGGCATGACCTTGTAGGTATAAACAAGGTATAAAACCGTGGCTTGGCATGGCTACTGTGCGCAATGCCTTGTCAAAGTTGGCATGTGCCACTGACCATGACCACAAAGTCTACCAAGTACCTTAAACGGCTATGAATCTTAATACGAGTCAGCCACGGTCAGAGTGTCCAATCACAGTGCAGATATACTGGGCATGACCTTGGAGGTACAATCAAGGTAGAATACTGGTAGCTCGGTGTGACTATTCTGCGTAATACCTTGACAAAGTTGGCATGTGCCACTGACCATGACCACAAATGTATCCAAGTGACTTTTACTTATACTGATCATAACACAAGTCAGCCACAGTCAGAGTGTCCAATCACAGTGCAGATGTACTAGGCATGATCATGCAGGTGCAAACAAGGTATGATATTGGTGGCTCGATGTGGCTATTGTGCGCAATGCCTTAAAAAAGATGGCATGTGCCACCGACCATGACCACATAGTTTACCAAGTGACTTTAACTTCTACGAATTGTAACACGAGTCAGCCACGGTCGGAGTGCCCAATGACATTACACATCTAATATGCATGACCTTGCAGGTATAAACAAGGTAAAAAACCGGTGGCTTGGCACGATTATTGTATGCAATGCATTGACAAAGTTGGCATGTGCCACTGACCATGAGTCAGCCACGGTCGTAGTGTCCAATTACAGTGCAGATGTACTAGGCATGATCTTGCAGGTTCAAACAAGGTAGAATACTAGTGGCCGGTGTGGTTATTGTGCGCAATGCCTTGCCAAAGTTGGCATGTGCCACTGACCATGACCACAAAGTTTACCAAGTGACTTTAACTTCTACGAATCGTAACACGAGTCAGCATGGTCAGAGTGCTCAATCATAGCGCACTTCTAATATGCATGACCTTGCAGTTATAAATAAGGTAAAAAACCGGTGGCTTGGTACGGCTATTGTGCGCAACGCCTTGACAAAGTTGGTATGTGCCACTGACCATGACCACAAAGTTTACCAAGTTCATTGAACGGCTATGAATCATAACACGAGTCAGCCACGGTCAGAGTGTCCAATCACAGTGCAGATGTATTGGGCATGACCTTGCAGGTATAAACAAGGTAGAATACTGGTGGCTCGGTGTGGCTATTGTGCGCAATGCCTTGACAAAGTTGGCATGTGCCACTGACCATGACCACAAAGTTTACCAAGTTCATTGAACGGCTATGAATCATAACACGAGTCAGCCACGGTCAGAGTGTCCAATCACAGTGCAGATGTATTGGGCATGACCTTGCAGGTATAAACAAGGTAGAATACTGGTGGCTCGGTGTGGCTATTGTGCGCAATGCCTTGACAAAGTTGGCATGTGCCGCTGACCATGACCACAAACGTATCCAAGTGAATTTTACTTCTATTGATCATAACACGAGTCAGCCACGGTCAGAGTGTCCAATCATAGTGCAGATGTACTAGGCATGATCTTGCTGGTACAAACAAGGTAGAATACTTGTGGTTCGGTGTGGCTATTGTGCGCAATGCCTTGACAAGGTTGGCACGTGGCACCAACCATGACCACAAAGTTTACCAAGTGATTTTAAATTCTACAAATCATAACACAAGTCAGCCACGGTCAGAGTACCTAATCACAGTGCACATACAATATGCATGACCTTGCAAGTATAAACAGGGTAAAAAACCGGTGTCTTGGCAGGGCTATTGTGCGCAATGCCTTGACAAAGTTGGCTTGTGCCAGTGACCATGACCACAAAGTTTACCAAATACCTTAAACGGCTATAAATCATAACACGAGTCAGCCACGGTCAGAGTGTCCAATCACAGTGCAGATATATTGGGCATGACCTTGCAGGTATAAACAAGGTGGAATACTGGTGGCTCGGTGTGGCTATTGTGCGCAATGCCTTGACAAAGTTGGCATGTGCCATTGACCATGGCCACAAATGTATCCAAGTGCCTTTTACTTCTATTGATCATAACACGAGTCAGCCACAGTCAGAGTGTCCAATCACAGTGCAGATGTACTAGGCATGATCTTGCAGGTGCAAACAAGGTAGAATACTGGTGGCTCGGTGTGGCTATTGTGCGCAATGCCTTGACAAAGCTGGCATGTGCCACTGACAATGACCACAATGTTTACCAAGTGACTTTAACTCATATGAATCGTAACACGAGTCAGCTATATTCAGAGTGCTCAATCACAGTTCAAATGTACTAGGCATGAACTTGTAGGTATAAAGAAGGTCAAAAGACGGTGGCTTGGCACGGCTACTGTGTGCAATGCCTTGTCAAAGTTGGCATGTGCCACTGACCATGACCACAAAGTCTACCAAGTACCTTAAACGGCTATGAATCTTAACACGAGTCAGCCACGGTCAGAGTGTCCAATCACAGTGCAGATATACTGGGCATGACCTTGGAGGTACAATCAAGGTAGAATACTGATGGCTCGGTGTGACTATTTTGTGCAAAACCTTGACAAAGTTGGCATGTGCCACTGACCATGACCACAAATGTATCCAAGTGACTTTTACTTCTACTGATCATAACACAAGTCAGCCAATGTCAGAGTGTCCAATCACAGTGCAGATGTACTAGGCATGATCGTGCAGGTGCAAACAAGGTAGAATACTGGTGGCTCGGTGTGGCTATTGTGCGCAATGCCTTCACAAAGTTGGCATGTGCCACTGACCATGACCACATAGTTTACCAAGTGACTTTAACTTGTACGAATTGTAACACGTTTCAGCTACGGTCAGAGTGCACAATGACATTGCACATCTAATATGCATGACCTTGCAGGTATAAGCAAGCTAAAAACTAGTGGCTTGGCACGGTTATTGTATGGAATGCCTTGACAAAGATGGCATGCGCCACTGACCATGACCACAAAGTTTACAAAGTACCTTAAACGGCTATGAATTATAACACGAGTCAGCCACGGACAGAGTGTCCAATCACAGTGCAGATATACTAGGCATGACCTTGCAGGTATAAACAAGGTAGAATACTGGTGGCTTGGTGTGGCTATTGTGTGCAATGCCTTGACAAAGTTGGCATGTGCCACTGACCATGACCACGAATGCATCAAAGTGACGTTTACTTTCATTGATCATAACACGAGTCAGCCACGGTCAGAGTGTCCAATCACAGTGCAGATGTACTAGGCATGATCTTGCAGGTTCAAACAAGGTAGAATACTGGTGGCTCGGTTTGGCTATTGTGCGCAATGCCTTGACAAAGTTGGCATAGGCCACTGACCATGACCACGAAGTTTACCAAGTGACTTTAACTTCTACGAAGCGTAACACGAGTCAGCCACGGTCAGAGTGCCCAATCACAGCGCACTTCTAATATGCATGACCTTGCAGGTATAAACAAGGTAAAAAAACTGGTGGCTTGGTACGGCTATTGTGCGCAATGCCTTGACAAAGTTGGTATGTCCTACTGACCATGACCACAAAGTTTACCAAGTACATTGAACGGCTATGAATCATAACACGAGTCAGCCACGGTCAGAGTGTCCAATCATAGTGCAGATGTGTTAAGCATGACCTTGCAGGTATAAACAAGGTAGTATACTGGTGGCTCGGTGTGGCTATTGTGCGCAATGCCTTGACAAAGTTGGCATGTGCCGCTGACCATGACCACAAATGTATCCAGGTGACTTTTACTTCTATTGATAATAACACGAGTCAGCCACGGTCTGTGTCCAATCACAGTGCAGATGTACTAGGCATGATCTTCCAGGTTCAAGCAAGGTAGAATACTGGTGGCTCGGTGTGGCTATTGTGCGTAATGCCTTGACAAAGTTAGCATGTGCCACTGGCCATGACCACTAAGTTTACCAAGTGACTTTAACTTCTACGAATTGTAACACGAGTCAGCCATGGTCAGAGTACCCAATCACAGTGCACATGTAATATGCATGATCTTGCAGGTATAAACAAGGTAGAAAACCGGTGTCTTGGTACGGCTATTGTGCGCTATGCCTTGACAAAGTTGGTATGTGCCACTGACCATGACCATAAAGTTTACCAAGTACATTGAACGGCTATGAATCATAACACGAATCAGCCACAGTCACAGTGTCCAATCACAGTGCAGATATTTTGGGCATGACCTTACAGGTATAAAAAATGTAGAATAATGGTGGCTCGGTGTGGCAATTGTATGCAATGCCTTGACAAAGTTGGCATGTGCCGCTGACCATGACCACAAATGTATCCGAGTGACGTTTACTTCTATTGATCATAACACAAGTCAGCCACGGTCAGAGTGTCCAATGACAGTGCAGATGCACTAGGCATGATCTTGCAGGTACAAACAAGGTAGAATACTGGTGGCTCGGTGTGGCTATTGTGCGCAATGCGTTGACAAAGGTGGCATGTGCCATTGACCATGACCACAAAGTTTACCAAGTACCTTAAACGGCTACGAATCATAACACGGGTCAGCCACGGTGAGATTGTCCAATCACAGTGCAGATGTAGTAGGCATTATCTTGCAGGTGCAAAAAGGGTAGAATACTGGTGGTTCGGTGTGGCTATTGTGTGCAATGCCTTGACAAGGTTGGCATGTGACACCGACCATGACTGCAAAGTTTACCAAGTGACTTTAACTTCTACGAATCATAACACAAGTCAGCCACGGACAGAGTACCCAATCACAGTGCACATATAATATGCATGACCTTACAGGTATAAATAGGGTAAAAAACCGGTGTCTTGGATTGGATATTGTGCGCAATTCCTTGACAAATATGGCATGTGCCACTGACCATGGCCACAAAGTTTACCAAGTACCTTAAACGGCTATGAATCATAACACGAGTCAGCCACAGTCAAAGTGTCCAATCAGAGTGCAAATATACTGGGCATGACCTTGCAGGTATGAACAAGGTGGAATACTGGTGGCTCGGTGTGGCTATTGTGCGCAATGCCTTGACAAAGTTGGCATGTGCCACTGACCATGGCCACAAATGTATCAAAGTGACTTTTACTTCTATTGATCATAACACGAGTCAGCCACGGTCAGAGTGTCCAATCACACTGCAGATGTACTAGAGATGATCTTCCAGGTTCAAACAGGGTAGAATACTGGTGGCTCGGTGTGGTTGTTGTGCGCAATGCCTTGACAAAGTTAGCATGTGCCAATGTCCATGACCACAAAAGGTTACCAAGTGACTTTAACTTCTACGAATTGTAACACGAGTCAGCCATGGTCAGAGCACCCAATCACAGTGCACATCTAATATGCATAACCTTGCAGGTGCAAACAAGGTAAAAAACCGGTGGCTTGGTTTGGCTAATGTGCGCAATGCCTTGACAAAGTTGGTATGTGCCACTGACCATGACCATAAAGTTTACCAAGTACATTGAACGGCTATGAATCATAACACGAATCAACCACGGTCACAGTGTCCAATCACAGTGCAGATGTTTTGGGCATGACCTTACAGGTATAAACAAGGTAGAATACTGGTGGCTCGCTGTGGCTATTTTGTGCAATGCCTTGAAAAAGTTGGCATGTGCTGCTGACCATGACCACAAATGTATCCAAGTGACTTTTACTAATATTGATCATAACACGAGTCAGCCACGGTCAGAGTCTCCAATCACAGTGCAGATGTACTAGGCATGATCTTGCAGGTACAAACAAGGTAGAATATTGGTGGCTCGGTGTGGCTATTATGCGCAATGCCTTGAAAAAGTTGGCATGTGCCACTGACCACGACCACAAAGTTTACCAAGTACCTTAAACGACTATGAATCATAACACGAGTCAGCCACGGTCAGAGTGTCCAATCACAGTGCAGATGTACTAGGCATGATCTTGCAGGTGCAAACAAGGTAGAATACTAGTGGCTCGGTGTGGCTATTGTGCGCAATGCCTTGACAAGGTTGGTATGTGCCACTGACCATGACCACAAAGTTTACCAAGTGACTTTAACTTGTACGAATCATAACACAAGTCAGCCACGGTCAGAGTGCCCAATCACAGTGCACATCTAATAAGCATGACCTTGCAGGTGTAAACAGTGTAAAAAACCGGTGTCTTGGCCCGGCTATTGTGCGCAATGCCTTGACAAAGTTAGCATGTGCCACTGACCATGACCACAAAGTTTTCCAAGTACCTTAAACGACTATGAATTATAACACGAGTAAGCCACGTTCAGATTGTCCATTCACAGTGCAGATATACTGGGCATGACCTTGTTGGTATAAACAAAATAGAATACTGGTGGTTCGGTGTGGCTATTGTGCCAATGCCTTGACAAAGTTGGCATGTGCTACTGACCATGACCAAAAATGTATCCAGGTGACTTTTACTTCTATTGACCATAACACGAGTCAGCCACGGTCAGAGTGTCCAATCACAGTGCAGATGTACTAGGCATGGTCTTGCAGGCTCAAACAAGGTAGGATACTGGTGGCTCGGTGTGCGAATGTGCGCAATGCCTTGACAAAGTTGGCATGTGCCACTGACCATGACCACAAAGTTTACCAAGTGACTTTAACTTCTACGAATTGTAACACGAGTCAGCCACAGTCAGAGTACCCAATCACAGCTCAGATGTACTAGGCATGACTTTACAGGTATAAACGAGGTAAAAAACTGGTGGCTTGGCACGGCTATCGTGCGCAATGCCTTGACAAAGTTGGCATGTGCCACTTACCATGACCACAAAGTTTACCAAGTACCATAAATGTCTATGAATCATAACACGAGTCAGCCATGGTCAGAGTGTCCAATCACAGTGCACATATAATAGACATGACCTTACAGGTATAAACAAGGTAGAATACTGGTGGCTCGGTGTTGCTATTGTCAGAAGAATGCAGGCACGAGAGCTACAGTAGCAGAATCAAGAAGAGGCATCGGAACAACCACGAGTCCGGCACCAAAGTGACGTAAGCAAGAGCGGTCTCGAGGCGTTAGTTGTAGAGCTTGATAGAGGCCGAGGTTCAAGAGGAGACGAGGCAGACCGGATGTTGAGAGAGAGAGAGAGAGCTTAGACAAAAGACGAGTGATGACTGGTTCAGGACTGAGCGAAGGAACGAGAGTGACGGACCAAAGTGTTGAGAGCTGTGAGAGGCTGGCGAAGGCAAGAAATGCAAAGTGCGAGCAGAGCGAAGACACGGCGGTGAAGCCGCAAAACCAAAGGGAACAGGATGGGCAGAACTGTTCTGGTTGAACTAGGGAGGGAATAAACATCCTCCTTATATACAGCAGAACCGGATAGAACGGGTATTAACGGCTTCTTTTCGCTAGCTACACGTGTGGCGACGTGGTCGCTTATTAGGGGCGGCTTGACTCTGGTGGAACGGTCGAGACCGACCAGCCATTTCCGAGGAGGTTTGGTGCGGGACCTGAACCGGCAACGAGAGCTCGGATAATCCGAGGGATGTATGAGAAGGACCTTGTCGGAGTCATATATCTGACAGCCCTCCTAAGTCCGACAAGGGATAATCCCTGAGTGCCCATAGGGCCTCAATGTCCAAATGTCGCTGTCTGATGGGGGGATTAACCACTCGACGGAGGGAGAGAATGATCACGTTACACAGATTTGGGTTCCACGCTGCTGCCACAAGGGTGTGCCACATTGCTGCGACAGGTGATACTTCATCGATGATCCTGTGGTAGACAGTATGGGTGGTGTCATGTAAGCACCTTTTTATGTCCTGTAAGGTTGTCATGTAAGCCCTTGGAGGACACCCGGGGTTTTCATACACTCCTTCCAGGAAGAGGGAGAGCTGATACCCATGGAGAAAAGAGTGCTTTGTCTTGATTTGTATGCCACCATACCCGTCGTGGATATTTTCTCCCAACTGATCAAGAATGGGAACATGTGTCCAGCCGAGGGCTTGTGCTGCCATAATGATTTGTCGGTGCGGGTGCGTGGTAGTTGCTGGTGTCTGCTCACCAGCGTAGCGTAGCAGGTTCACCCTGCTGAAGATGGAGCTGGGGTTGGAGAAGAAGGGAGAGAGAGGATGGAAGAGAAGTGCTGCAGAAGGTTTGGCATGAGTGTAGGGCACTGACGAGTGCAACCAGGTAGATTGGTTTGCCGAGTAGTAGAGATGAGAGAGGATGCTGAGAAGGAGGATGCGGGAGAGTAGGAGGATGCTGCAGAGGAGGAGGATGCTTGTTGGAGTGAGCGCAGGGATGAAACCGCATGTGTTGAGGATGTTGAGCGTGGACGCAGGTCAAAGCGAGGCTGGCGTTGCGACCGGGCGGGTCCGTGTGCCGAGCAAATGATGAGACTGGAGCGATCGGGAGGAGGCTGAGATGACTGATGAACGAGTGGGCGCAGGGGCGAAACTACGTGCGCTGCTGAGATAGAGGTGGTAGAATGCGGCACGGGGAAGGCAGGTGCCAACGCGCCGCGCGAAATCTGCTGCCGACGTGGGTACAAGCTGCTGCGAAGCGGGCAACGAGCTCGTGCAGGTCCTTGTGCTGGCCACCGATGCGGATGATGATCAAGCGGAGTGGGCACAGGAGCGGAACCACGTGCACTGCGGAAGATTTCGGCGTGGGTGCAGGTCGTCGCGAAGCGGGCAATGCCACCAGGCAGATCCTTGTGCCAAGCGGACGATGCGGAAGCGAGATCAGAGGCAGCTGAGGGCTGAGTGGGCACAGGGGTGGCACCATGTGCACGGATGAAGGCTGATGAAGAAGACGGTACAAACAATGTTGCTGAAAAGGAACTTGGGAGGAGCCGAAAGGAGATGAGGCGAGACATGCCGTTGATGAGGCTAAAGAGGCAGGCGAAGAGCAACGGAAGGCAGATGAGGCTGAGGTAAGGAAGAAAGCTGGAGCGAGGATGATGAGGAGGACTGAGAGAAGCAGATGAGGATGAAGATTGATTGATGATGCTCAAGGAGAAAGGGGGAAGTGAGACAAATAGAGGACGGCGAGATGAGAGGCGGCGCGGCAAAGAGGAAGAGCGAGACAACCTCTGCCTCTGCTTTGAGGAGAGTGATGGCTTGTTCCCGAGTTGGCCGTCGACGGGCAGGAAGACTGGCGGTGTTCGATACCCTGACAGCTAGAGGAAGTTTGTTGCAGTAGAGGGAGTCATGCAGCGAGTAGAGATTCCAGTCCGCTGATGCCAGGAGAGTGACGACTTGTTGACCAGTTAGCTCACAATGGGAGCAAGAAGACTGGTGGTGTCCAATGTCCTGACGGCGAGCGTTGCACTGCTACTGCTGGTGCTGCAAGAAGGCGGTGCAAGGATGCGGTGCGGCACAACAAGTGCAAAGAGGCTGATGTTGATGGGGCAGATGGCGCAGATGAGGCCGATGAAGTAAAAGGAGAAGGACGGAGGTGCTTGCGAGGTTGACAGGATGAGGGGCAGCAGGTAACGAGCGGCAGGAAGCTTCCAGGAAGTTGACACAAGGCGGCGGCTTGGGAGCTGCTTCCAGCTGTTGCTTCACGACAAGTCACCAACTCTTTGCCACGGGCGCGGAATGGGTGCAGGGCTTCCTTTGGATGACGAGGCGTTACTTCAGCGCAAAGAGCACTTCAAGCGGTGCTGCTGATGTTAGCTACTGAATGTATAAACAAGGTAAAAACCGGTGGCTTGGCACAGCTATTGTGCGCGATGCCCTGACAAAGTTGGAATGTGCCACTGACCATGACCACAAAGTTTACCAAGTACCTTAAACGGTCACCGCTAAGTTTAAGGTACATGGTAAACTTTGTGGTCATGGTCAGTGGCACATGCCAACTTTGTCAAGGTAATGCACACAATAGCCGTGCCAAGCCACCGGTTTTTTTCCTTGTCTATACCTGCAAGGTCATGCCTAGTACATCTGAACTGTGATTGGACACTCTGACTCAGGCTGACTCGTGTTACGATTCGTATAAGTTAAAGTCACTTGGTAAACTTTGTGGTCATGGTCAGTGGTACATGCCAACTTTGTCAAGGTATTGCGCACAATAGCCACACTGAGTCACCAGTAATCTACCTTGTTTGCACCTGCAAGATCATGCCTAGTACATCTGCACTATGATTGGACACTCTGACCATGGCTGACTCGTGTTATGATCAATAGAAGTAAAGGTCACTTTGATACATTTGTGGTCATGGTCAGTGGCACATGCCAACTTTGTCAGGGTATTATACGCAATAGCCACACCGAGCCACCAGTTTTCTACCTTGTTTATAGCTGTAAGGTCATGCCCAATATATATGCACTGCGATTGGACACTCTGACTGTGGCTGACTCGTGTTATGATTCATAGCCGTTTAAGGTTCTTGGTAAACTTTCTGGTCATGGTCAGTGGCACATGCCAACTTTGTCAAGGCATTGCGCACAATAGCCGTGCCAAGCCACCGGTTTTTTATGTTTTTTCTACCTGCAAGGTCATGCCTAGTACATCCTGAACTGTGATTGGGCACTCTGTCTGTGGCTGACTCGTATTACGATTCGTAGAAGTTAAAGTTGCTTGGTAAACTTTGTGGTCATGGTCGGTGGCACATGCCAACTTTGTTAAGGCATTGCGCACAATAGCCGTCCCAAGACACCGGTTTTTCACCCTGTTCATACCTACAGGGTCATGCATATTAGATGTGCACTGTGATTGGGTACTCTGACCGTGGCTGACTCGTGTTATGATTCGTAGAAATTAAACTCACTTGGTAATCTTTGTGATCATGGTCAGTGGCACATGCCAACTTTGTCAAGGCATTGCGCACAATAGCCACACCGAGCCACCGGTATTCTACCTTGTTTGCAACTATAAGATCATGCCTAGTACATCTGCACTGTGATTGGACACTCTGACCGTGGCTGACTCGTGTTATGATTAATAGAAGTAAAAGTCACTTGGATACACTTGTGGTCATGGTCAGTGGCACATGCAAACTTTGTCAAGGCATTGCGCACAATAGCCACACCGAGCCACCAGTATTCTACCTTGTTTATACCTGCAAGGTCATGCCCAGTATGTCTACACTATGATTGGACACTCTGATCGTGGCTGACTCGTGTTATGATTCATAGACGTTTAAGGTACTTGGTAAACTTTGTGGTCATGGTCAGTGGCACATGCCAACTTTGTCAGGGCATTGCGCACAATAGTCGTGCCAAGCCACCGGTTTTTCACCTTGTTTATACCTGCAAGGCCATGCCTAGTACATCTGAACTGTGATTGGGCACTCTGACTGTGGCTGACTCGTGTTACGATTCGTATAAGTTAAAGTCACTTGGTAAACTGTGTGCTTATGGTCAGTGGCACATGCCAATCTTGTCAAGGCATTGTGCACAATAGCCGTGCCAAGACACTCGTTTTTCACCCTGTTTATACCTACAACGTCATGCATATTAGATGTGCACTGTGATTGGGCACTCTGACCATGGCTGACTCGTGTTACGTTTCGTAGAAGTTAAAGTCACTTTGTAAGCTTTGTGGTCATGGTCAGTGGCACATGCCAACTTTGTCAAGGCATTGCGCACAATAGCCACACCGAGCCACCATTATTCCACCTTGTTTGTACCTGCAAGATCATGCCTAGTACATTTGCACTGTGATTGGACACATTAACCGTTGCTGACTCGTGTTATGATCAATAGAAGTAAACGTCACTTGGATACATTTGTGGTCATGGTCAGTGGCACATGCCAACTTTGTCAAGGCATTGCGCACAATAGCCGCACCCAGCCACCAGTATTCTACCTTGTTTATACCAGCAAGGTCATGCCCAGTATATCTTCACTGTGATCGGACACTCTGACCGTGGCTGACTCGTGTTATGATTCATAGCCGTTTGAGGTACTTGGTAAATGTTGTGGTCATGGTCAGTGGCACATGCCAACTTTGTCAAGGCATTGCGCACAATAGCTGAGCCAAGCCACCAGTTTTTTCTTTGTCCATACCTGCAAGGTCATGCATATTAGATGTGCAATGTGATTGGGTACTCTCACCGTGGCTGCCTCGTGTTACGACTCGTAGAAGTTAAAGTCACTTGGTACACTTTGTGGTCATGGTCAGTGGCACATGCCAACTTTGTCAAGGCATTGCGCACAATAGCCCCACCGAGCCACCAGTAGTCTACCTTGTTTGTACATGCAAGATCATGCCTAGTACATCTGCATTATGATTTGATACTCTGACCGTGGCTGACTCGTGTCATGACCAAAATAAGAAAACGTCAAATGGATACATTTGTGGTCATGGTAGGTGGCACATGCCAACTTTGTCAAGGCATTGCGCACAATAGCCACACCGAGCCACCATTATTCTAGCTTGTTTATACCTGCAAGGTCATGCCCAGTACATCTGCACTGTGATTGGATACTCTAACCGTGGCTGACTCGTGTTATGATTCATAGCTGTTTAATGTACTTGGTAAAGTTTGTGGTCATGGTTAGTGGCACATGCCAACTTTGTCAAGGCTTTGCGCACAATAGCCGTGCCAAGCCACCAATATTCTGCCTTTTTTGCACCTGCAAGATCATGCGTAGTACATCTGCACTGTGATTGAACACTCTGACTGTGGCTGACTCGTGTTATGATCAATAGAAGTAAAAGTCACTTGGATACATTTGTGGTCATGGTCAGAGACACATGCCAACTTTGTCAAGGCATTGCACACAATAGCTGACAGAAATACGACTCCGACAAGGTCCTTCTCATACATCCCTTGGAAAATCCAAGCTCTCGTTACCGGTTCAAGTCCCGCACCGAACCTCCTCGGCAACGGGTGGTCGGTCTCGACCGTTCCACCAGAGTCGAGCCGCCCCTAATAAGCAACCACGTCGCCACGCGTGCGGCTAGCGAAAAGAAACCGTTAATATACATTTTATGCTATTCTGCTGTATATAAGGAGGATGTTTATTCCATCCCTAGTTCAACCAGAACAGTTCTGCCCATCCTGTTCCCTTTGGTTCCGTGGCTTCATCGCCGTGTCTTTGCTCTGCTCGCACTTCGCATTTCTTGCCTTCGCCAGCCTCTCACAGCTCTCATTTCTTTGGTCCGTCACTCTCGCTCCTTCGCTCAGTCCTCAACCAGTCATCACTCGTCTTTTGTCTGAGCTCTCTCTCTCTCTCAACATCCGGTCTGCCTCGTCTCCTCTTGAACCTCGGCTTCTATCAAGCTCTGCGACTAACTCCTCGGGACCGCTCTCGCTTACGTCACTTTGGTGCCGGACTCGTGGTTGTTCCAATGCCTCTGCTTGCTTCTACTACTACTGCTCTCGTGCCTGCATTCTTCTGACATGGTTTCAGAGCATCAGGCAACATCACCTGGTGCCTCGTCACCAAGTCATCGCTCTGCCGCCACCATTGCGTCCCTTCTCGAGTTTGCACCCCTCCACCGCAGTCACCGCCACTTCGGGCCTCTCAGCTTCATCAGTAGCTAACATCAGCAGCACCGCTTGAAGTGCTCTTTGCGCTGAAGTAATGCCTCGTCATCCTATGGAAGCCCTGCACCCATTCCGTGCCCGTGGCGAACAATTGGTGACTTGTCGTGAAACAACAGCTGCAAGCAACTCCCAAGCCGCTGCCTTCTGTCAACTTCCTGGAAGTTTCCTTCCGCTCGTTACCTGCTGCCCCTCATCCTGTCAACCACGCAAGCACCTCCGGCCTTCTCCTTTTCCTTCATCGGCCTCATCTGCGCCATCTGCCCCATCGACATCAGCCTCTTCGCACTCGTTGTGCCGCACCGCATCCTTGCACCACCTTCTTGAAGCGTCAGCAGCAGCAGTGCAACGCCCGCCGTCAGGACATCGGACACCACCAGTCTTCCTGCTTCCATTGCGAACATACTGGGGAACAAGTCGTCACTCTCCTGTCATCAGCGGACTGGAATCTCTGCTCGTAGCATGACTCCCTCTGCTGCAGCCAACTTCCTCTAGCTGTCAGGATATCGGATACCTCCAGTCTTCCTGCCCGCCGAGGGCCAACTGGGGAACAAGCCGTCCCTCTCCTCAAAGCACAGACAGAGGTTTTCTCGCTCTTCCTCTCCGCCGTGCCGCCTCTCATCTCGCTGTCCTCCGTTTGTCTCGCTTCCCCCTTTCTCCTTGAGCATCGTCAATCAATCTTCATCCTCATCTACTGCTCTCAATCCTCCTCATCATCCTCGCTCCAGCCTTCTTCCTTACCTCAGCCTCATCTACCTTCCTTGCGTTGCTCTTTGCCTGCCTCTTCAGCTTCATCAACAGCTCGTCTCGCCTCATCTCCTTTCGGCTCCTCCCAAGTTCCTTGTCAGCAGGATTGTCCACACCATCTTCTTCATCAGCCTTCATCCGCGCACGTGGTGCCGCCCCTGTGCCCACTCAGCCCTCAGCTGCCTCTGATCTCGCATCCGCATCGTCCGCTCCGCACAAGGATCCGCCTAGTCGCATCGCCCGCTTCGCGCTGACCTGCACCCACGCCGAAATCTTCCGCAGTGCACGTGGGTCTGCCCCTGTGCCCACTCCTCTTTTATCAGCTTTCGCTTGATCATCATCCGCATCTGTGGCCAGCACAAGGACCTGCACGAGCTCGCTGCTCGCTTTGCAGCAGCCTGTACCCACGCCGGCAGCAAAATTCTCGCGACGCGTTGGCACCTGCCTGCCCCTTGCCGCATTCTACCACCTCTATTTCAGCAGCGCACATGGTTTTGCCCCTGCGCCCACTCGTTCATCAGTCATCTCCGCCTCCTCCCAATCGCTCCAGTTTCATCATTTGCTCGGCACACGGACTCACCCGGTCGCATTGCCAGCCTCGCTACGACCTGCGTCCACGCTGCAACTCCCTCAGCACACGCTGTTCCACCCCTACGCTCACTCCAACAAGCATCCTCCTCCTTTGCAGCATCCTCCTACTCTCCCGCGTCCTCCTCCTCAGCATCCTCTCTCATCTCCTCTACTCGGTAAACCAATCTGCCTGGTCGCACTCGTCAGTGCTCTGCACTCACGCCAAACCGTCTGCAACACTTCTCTTCCATCCTCTCTCTCCCTTCTTCTCCAACCCCAGCTCCATCTTTAGCAGGGTGAACGTGCTGCGCTACGCTGGTGAGCAGACACCAGCAATTGCTTCGCACCCACAACGACAAATCATTATGGCAGCACAAGCCCTCGACTGGACACATGTTCCCATTCTTGATCAATTGGGAGAAAACATCCACGACGGGTATGGTGGCATACAAATCAAGACAAAACACTCTTTTCTCCGTGGGTATCAGCTCTCCCTCTTTCTAGAAAGAGTGTATGACAACCCCGGGTGTCCTCCAAGGGCTTACATGACAACCTTATAGGACATAAAAAGGTGCTTACGTGACACCACCCATACTGTCTACCACAGGATCATTGACGAAGTGTCACCTGTCGCAGCAATGTGGCACACCCTTGTGGCAGGAGCGTGGAACCCAAAACTCTACAACGTGATCATTCTCTCCCTCCGTCGAGTGGTTAATCCCCCCATCACACAGTGACACTTGGACACTAAGGCCCTATAGGCACTCAGGGATCGTGCCTTGTCGGACACAGGAGGACTGTCAGAAATATGACTCCGACAAGGTCCTTCTCTTACATCCCTCGGATAATCCGAGCTCTCGTTACCGGTTCAGGTCCCGCACCGAACCTTCTCGAAAATGGCTGGTTGGTCTCGACCGTTCCACCAGAGTCAAGCCGCCCCAAATAAGCGACCACGTCGCCATGCGTGTGGCTAGCAAAAAGAAACCGTTAATACCCGTTTTATCCTGTTCTGTTGTATATAAGGAGGATGTTTATCCCCTCCCTAGTTCAACCAGAACAGTGCTGCCCATCCTGTTCCCTTTGGTTCTGCGCCTTCATCGCCGTGTCTTCGCTCTGCTCGCACTTCGCATTTCTTGCTTTCGCCAGCCTTTCACAGCTCTCAACTCTTTGGTTCGTAACTCTCGCTCCTTCGCTCAGTCCTCAACCAGTCATCACTCGTCTTTCGTCTAAGCTCTCTCTCTCTCTCAACATCCGGTCTGCCTCGTCTCCTCTTGAACCTCGGCCTCTATCAAGCTCTGCAACTAACGCCTCGAGATCGCTCTTGGTGCCGGACTCGTGGTTGTTCCGATTCCTCTGCTTGCTTCTGCTACTATTGCTCTCGGTCCTGCATGCTCTTACAATAGCCACACCGAGCCAACAGTATTCTACATTGTTTATACCTGTAAGGTCATGCCGAGTATATTTGCACTTTGATTGGACACTCTGACAGTGGCTGACTCGTATTATGATTCATAGACGTTTATGGTACTTGGTAAACTTTGTGGTCATGGTAAGTGGCACATGCCAACTTTGTCAAGGAATTGCGCACAATAGCCGTGCCAAGCCACCAGTTTTTTACCTTGTTTATACCTGCAAAGTCATGCCTAGTACATCTGAACTGTGATTGGGACTCTGACAGTGGCTGACTCGTGTTACGATTCGTAGAAGTTAAAGTCACTTGGTAAACTTTGTGGTCATGGTCAGTGGCACATGCCAACTTTGTCAAGGCATTGCGCACATTCGTACACCGAGCCACCAGTATTCTATCTTGTTTGTACATGCAAGATCATGCCTTGTACATCTGCACTTTGATTGGACACTCTGACCGTGGCTGACTCGTGTTATGACCAATAGAAGTAAACGTCAAATGGATACAATTGTGGTCATGGTCGGTGGCACATGCCAACTTTGTCAACGCATTGAGCACAGTGGCCACACCGAGCCACCATTATTCTAGCTTGTTTATACCTGCAAGGTCATGCCCAGTACATCTGCACTGTGATTGGATACGCTAACCGTGGCTGACTCGTGTTATGATTCATAGCCGTTTAATGTACTTGGTAAACTCTGTGGTCATGGTTAGTGGCACTTGCCAACTTTGTCAAGGCATTGCGCACAATAGTCGTGCCAAGCCACCGATATTCTGCCTTGTTTGCACATGCAAGATCATGCCTAGTACATGCACTGTGATTGGACACTCTGACTGTAGCTGACTTGTGTAATGATCAGTAGAAGTAAAAGTCACTTGGATACATTTGTGATCATGGTCAGAGGCACATGCCAACTTTGTCAAGGCATTGCACACAATAGCTGTCAGAAACATGATTCCGACAAGGTCCTTCTCATACATCCCTCGGATAATCCGAGCTCTCGTTACCGGTTCAGGTCCTGCACCGAACCTCCTCGGCAACGGCTGGTCGGCCTCGACCGTTCCACCAGAGTCGAGCCACCCTTAAAGAGGAGCCACGTCGCCACGCGTGCGGCTAGCGAAAAGAAGCCGTTAATACGCGTTTTTATCCTAGTCTGCTGTATATAAGTTGGATGTTTATTCCCTCCCTAGTTCAACCAGAACAGTTCTGCCCATCCTGTTCCCTTTGGTTCTGCGGCTTTGCCGCCGTGTCTTCGCTCTGCTCGCACTTCGCATTTCTTGCCTTCGCCAGCCTCTCATAGCTCTCATCTCTTTGGTCCGTCACTCTCACTCCTTTGCTCAGTCCTCAACCAATCATCACTCGTATTTTGTCTGAGCTCTCTCTCTCTCAACATCCGGTCTGCCTCGTCTCCTCTTGAACCTCGGCCTCTATCAAGCCCTGCGACTAACTCCTCCGGACCGTTCTCGCTTACGTCACTTTGGTGCCGGACTCGTGGTTGTTCCAATGCCTCTGCTTGCTTCTGCTACTGCTGCTCTCGTGCCTGCATTCTTCTGACATGGTATCAGAGCATCAGGCAACATCACCTGGTGCCTCGTGACCGAGTCATCGCTCTGCCGCCACCATTGCGTCCCTTGTCGAGTCTGCACCCCTCCACCGCTGTCACCCTACTCCGCGCCTCTCAGCTTCATCAGTAGCTAACATCAGCAGCACCGCTTGAAGTGCTCTTTGCGCTGAAGTGACGCCTCGTCATCTTAAGGAAGCCCTGCACCCATTCCGCGCCCGTGGCAAACAATTGGTGACTTTTTGTGAAACAACAGCTGCAAGCAGCTCCCAAGCCGCCGCCTTCTGTCATCTTCCTGGAAGCTTCTTGCCGCTCGTTACCCACTGCCCCTCATCCCGTCAACCTCGCAACCACCTCCGCCCTTCTCCTTTTCCTTCATCGGCCTCATTTGCGCCATCTGCCCCATCGACATCAGCCTCTTCGCACTCCTTGTGCCGCACCGCATCCTTGCACCGCCTTCTCGCAGGGTCAGTAGCAGTAGTGCAACGCCCGCCGTCAGGACATCGGACACCACCAGTCTTCCTGCTCCCATTGCGAGCTAACTGGGGAGCGATTTGTCACTCTCCTGACATCAGCGGATTGGAATCTGTGCTCGCCGCATGACTCCCTCTGCTGCAACCAACTTCCTTTAGCTGTCAGGATATCGGACACCGCCAGTCTTTCTACCCGTCGAGGGCAACTGGGGAACAAGACGTCACTCTCCTCAAAGCAGAGGCAGAGGTTGTCTCGCTCTTCCTCTCTGCTGTGCCACCTCTCATCTCACCGTCCTCTGTTTGTCTCGCTTCCCCCCTTTCTCCTTGAGCACCGTCAATCAATCTTCATCCTCATCTGCTGCTCTCAGTCCTCCCCATCATCCTCAATCCAGCCTTCTTCCTTACCTCAGCCTCATCTGCCTTTCTCGCGTCGCTCTTCGCCTGCCTCTTCAGCTTCATCAATAGCTCGTCTCGCCTCATCTCATTTCGGCTCCTCCCAAGTTCCTTGTCAGCAGGATTGTCCGTACCGTCTTCTTCATGAGCCTTCATCTGCGCACGTTGTGCCACCCCTGTGCCCACTCAGCCCTCAGCTTCCTCTGATCTCGCATCCGCATTGTCCGCTCGGCACAAGGATCCGCCTGGTCGCATCGCCCGCTTCGTGACGACCTGCGCCCACGCCGAAATCTTCCACAGCGCACGTGATTCCGCCCCTGTGCCCACTCCTCTTTCATCAACTTCCGCTTGATCATCATCCGCATCTGTGACCAGCACAAGGACCTGCACGCGCTCTCTGCCCGCTTCGCAGCAGCCTGTACCCACGCCGGCAGCAGATTTCTTGCGGTGCGTTGGCACCTGCCTTCCCCTTGCCGCATTCTACCACCTCTATTTCAGTAGCGCACGTGGTTTTGCCCCTACGCCCACTCGCTCACCAGTCATCTCCGTCTCCTCCCGATCGCTCTAGTCTCATCATTTGCTCGGCACATGGACCCGCCCGGTCGTAACGCCGGCCTCGCTACGACCTGCGTCCATGCTGCAACATCCTCAGCACACGCGGTTCCACCCCTATGCTCACTACTGTTGGCCTGAGGGTGAGTGTGCACCCTGGAGGGTCCCTAGCAATGGCTGTTTCACACCACCAACTGTTTTTGGAGAGACTGAAACAATGGAGGCAACTGGTTCCAAGGATGGCAAAATCTGGTCAGAGAGTGAGGCAATAGTTTTGGCCTCAATTGAATGGGAATTGACACTTGATCAAGGCTCACAAGCAGTGGCATTTTATAGCCACTGATCTAAGCTTTCCAGAACACCAAAGCATGCCAGATTTGGAGCTTCCTAGCAGATTCTATGGCTTCTAGAGTGCTCCTTGGTAGGCTGTCCTTTTCCCACCTAGGAAGGCATCCCTTCCCTCCTCTAGAAGCTTCTGCCCCTTCCTAGATTCCTCAGCTTGCTTCTAGTAGGAGGGAAGGTGTCCAGAAGACCAAGACACCTCTAGATGCCTTGTAGGACAAGTCACCCCTTCTAGAAGGTGTGCCACCTTCCTGGACCCTCACCTGGCCTTCTAGAAACTTAAAGAGGAACTCTAGAGGTTGAGCTAGCTTCCTGGCATCTATTTTCCACCTCCCTTGAGGCAGGGCAGAATTTCATCTTGTGGGACTTGAACCCGGGCCNTCCCTTCCCTCCTCTAGAAGCTTCTGCCCCTTCCTAGATTCCTCAGCTTGCTTCTAGTAGGAGGGAAGGTGTCCAGAAGACCAAGACACCTCTAGATGCCTTGTAGGACAAGTCACCCCTTCTAGAAGGTGTGCCACCTTCCTGGACCCTCACCTGGCCTTCTAGAAACTTAAAGAGGAACTCTAGAGGTTGAGCTAGCTTCCTGGCATCTATTTTCCACCTCCCTTGAGGCAGGGCAGAATTTCATCTTGTGGGACTTGAACCCGGGCCCCTGCCTCTAGAGGTGGACACCATTAACCACTAAGCCACTAAGGCTTGTCTTTTTGGTGTTCCTTTTTTGGAGTCACTCCTGCCATGGTGAGGAGCATCATTTCAACAACTACAACAAGCATCCTCCTCCTCTGCAGCATCCTCCTACTCTCCCGCATCCTCCTTCTCAGCATCCTCTCTCATCTCCTCTACTCGATAAACCAATATGCCTGGTCGCACTCGTCAGTGCTCTGCACTCACGCCAAACCTTCTGCAGCACTTCTCTTCCATCCTCTCTCTCCCTTCTTCTCCAACCCCAGCTCCATCTTCAGCAGGGTGAACCTTCTGCGCTACGCTGGTGAGCAGACACTAGCAACTGCCACGCACCCGCAACGACAAATTGTTATGGCAGCACAAGCCCTCGACTGGACACATGTTCCCATTCATGATCAGTTGGGAGAAAACATCCACGATGGGTATGGTGGCATAAAAATCAAGACAAAGCACTCTTTTCTCCGTGGGTATCAGCTCTCCCTCTTTCTGGAAGGAGTGTATGACAATCCCGGGTGTCCTCCAAGGGCTTACATGACAACCTTACAGGACATAAAAAGGTGCGTACGTGACACCACCCATACTGTCTACCACAGGATCATCGACGAAGTGTCACTTGTCGCAGTAATGTGGCACACCCTTGTGGCAGCAGCGTGGAACCCAAATCTGTGCAACGTGATCATTCTCTCCCTTCGTTAAGTGGTTAATCCCCCATCAGACAACGACACTTGGACACTTAGGCCCTATAGGCACTCAGGGATTATGCCTTGTCGGACTCAAGAGGGCTGTCAGAAATATGACTCCAACAAGGTCCTTCTCATACATCCCTCGGATAATCCGAGCTCTCGTTACCGGTTTAGGTCCCGCACCAAACCTCCTCAGAAACGGCTGGTTGGTCTCGACCATTCCACCAGAGTCAAGCCGCCCCTAATAAGCGACCACGTCGCCACGCGTGCGGCTAGCGAAAAGAAGGCGTTAATACCCGTTTTATCCTGTTATGCTGTTTATAAGGAGGATGTTTATTCCCTCTCTAGTTCAACCAGAACAGTTCTGCCCATCCTGTTCCCTTTGGTTCTGCGGCCTCGCCGCCGTGTCTTCGCTCTGCTTGCACTTCGCATTTCTTGCCTTCGCCAGCCTCTCACATCTCTCAACTCTTTGGTACTTCACTCTCGCTCCTTCTCTCAGTCCTCAACCAGTCATCACTCGTCTTACGTCTAAGCTCTCTCTCTCTCAACATCCGGTCTGCCTCGTCTCCTCTTGAACCTCGGCCTCTATCAAGCTCTGCAACTAACGCCTCAAGACCGCTCTTGCTTACGTCACTTTGGTGCCGGACTCATGGTTGTTCCGATGCCTTTGCTTGCTTCTGCTACTGCTGCTCTCATGCCTGCATTCTTCTGAAAATAGCCTTACCCAGCCACCAGTATTCTACCTTGTTTATACCTGTAAGGTCATGCCGAGTATATCTGCACTGTGATTGAACACTCTGACCGTGGCCGACTCGTATTATGATTCATAGACGTTTATGGTACTTGATAATCTTTGTGGTCATGGTAAGTGGCACATGCCAACTTTGTCAAGGCATTGCGCACAATAGCCATGCCAAGTCACCAGTTTTGTACCTTGTTTATACTTGCAAGGTCATGCCTAGTACATCTGAACTGTGATTGGGACTCTGACTATGGCTGACTCGTGTTACGATTCGTAGAAGTTAGAGTCACTTGGAAACCTTTGTGGTCATGGTCAGTGGCACATGCCAACTTTGTCAAGGCATTGCGCATATTCGTACACCGAGCCACCAGTATTCTACCTTGTTTGAACCTGCAAGATCATGCCTAGTACATCTGCACTGTGATTGGACACTCTGACTGTGGCTGACTCGTGTTATGGTCAATAGAAGTAAAAGTAACCTGGATACATTTGTGGTCATGGTCAGTGGCACATGCCAACTTTGTCAAGGCATTGGCACAGTAGCCACACCGAGCCACCAGTATTCTACCTTGTTTATACCTGCAAGGTCATGCCAAGTATATCTGCACTGTGAATGGACAATCTGAACGTGGCTGACTCGTGTTATGATTCATAGCCGTTTAAGGTACTTGGTAAACTTTGTGGTCATGGTCAGTGGCACATGCCAACTTTGTCAAGGCATTGCGCACAATAGCCGTGCCAAGACACCGGTTTTTTACCCGATTTATACCTACAAGGTCATGCATATTAGATGTGCACTGTGATTGGGCACTCTGACCGTGGCTGACTTGTGTTATGATTCGTAGAAGTTGAAGTCACTTGGTAAACTTTGTGGTCATGGTCAGTGGCACATGCCAACCTTGTCAAGGCATTGCGCACAATAGCCACAGTGAGCCACTAGTATTCTACCTTGTTTGCACCTGCAACATCATGCCTAGTACATCTGCACTGTGATTGAACACTCTGACCTTGGCTGACTCCTGTTATGATTCATAGTCGTTTAAGGTACTTGGTAAACTTTGTGGTCATGGTCAGTAGCACATGCCAACTTTTTCAAGGCATTGCGCACAATAGCCACACCGAGCCACCAATATTCTACATTGTTTGTACCTGCAAGATCACGCCTAGTACATCTGCACTGTGATTGGAGACTCTGACCGTGGCTGACTCGTGTTGTGATCAATAGAAGTAAACGTCACTTGGATACATTTGTGGTCATGGTCAGCGGCACATGCCAACTTTGTCAAGGCATTGCGCACAATAGCCACACCGAGCCACCAGTATTCTACCTTGTTTATACCTCCAAGGTCATGCGCAAAATATCTGCACTGTGATTGGACACTGTGACCGTGGCTGATTCGTGTTATGATTCATAGCCGTTCAATGTACTTGGTAAACGTTATGGTCATGGTCAGTGGCACATACCAACTTTGTCAATGCATTGCGCACAATAGCCATACCAAGCCACCAGTTTTTTACCTTGTTTATACCTGCAAGGTCATGCATATTAGACGTGCACTGTGATTGGATACTCTGACCGTGGCTGACTCGTGTTACAATTCGTAGAAGTTAAAGTCACTTGGTAAACTTTATGGTCATGGCCAGTGCCACATGCTAACTTTGTCAAGGCATTGCGCACAATAGCCACACCGAGCCACCAATATTCTACCTTCTTTGAACCTGCAAGATCATGCCTAGTACATCTGCACTGTAATTGGACACTCTGACCGTGGCTGACTCGCGTTATGATCAATAGAAGTAGAAGTCACTTGGATACATTTGTGGCCATGGTCAGTGGTACATGCAAACTTTGTCAAGGCATTGCGCATCATAGCCACACTGAGCCACCAGTATTCCACCTTGTTTATACCTGCAAGGTCATGCCCTGTATTTTTGCACTCTGATTGGACACTCTGACCGTGGCTGACTCGTGTTATGATTCATAGCCGTTTAAGGTACTTGGTAAACTTTGTGGCCATGGTCAGTGGCACATGCCAACTTTGTCAAGGCATTGCGCACAATAGCCGTACCAAGACACCGGTTTTTTACCCTGTTTATATCTGCAAGGTCATGCATATTATATGTGCACTGCGATTGGGTACTCTGACCGTGGCTGACTTGTGTTATGATTCTTAGAAGTTAAAGTCACTTGGTAAACTTTGTGGTCATGGTCGGTGGCACATGCAAACCTTAAGGCATTGCGCACAATAGCCACACCGAACCACCAGTATTCTACCTTGTTTGTACCTGCACGATCATGCCTAGTACATCTGCACTGTGATTGGACAGTCTGACCGTGGCTGACTCGTGTTATGATTAATGAAAGTAAACGTCACTTGGATTCATTTGTGGTCATGGTCAGTGGCACATGCCAACTTTGTCAAGGCATTGCGCAGAATAGCCACATCAAGCCACCAGTATTCTGCCTTGTTTATACCTGCAAGGTCATGCCCAGTATATCTGCACTGTGATTGGACACTCTGACCGTGGGTGACTCGTGTTATGATTCATAGCCGTTTAAGGTACTTGGTAAACTTTGTGGTCATGGTCAGTGGCACATGCCAACTTTGTCAAGGCATTGCGCACAATAGCCACACCGAGCCACCAGTATTCTACCTTGTTT
>SZWC01001335.1:57999-110357 GCA_023375785.1 Penium margaritaceum
GTGTTATGATCAATAGAAGTAAAAGTCACTTGGATACATTTGTGATCATGGTCAGTGGCACATGCCAACTTTGTCAAGGCATTGCGCACAATAGTCACACCGAGCCACCAGTATTCTACCTTGTTTATACCTGCAAGATCATGCCTAGTACATCCGCACTGTGATTGGACACTCTGACCGTGGCTGACCCGTGTTATGAGTCATAGCCGTTTAAGGTACTTGGTAAACTTTGTGGTCATGGTGAGTGGCACATGCCAACTTTGTCAAGGAATTGCGCACAATAGCAGTGCCAAGCCACCGATTTTTTACCTTGTTTATACCTGCAAGTTCATGCCTAGTACATCTGAACTGTGTTTGGGCACTCTGACGGTGGCTGACTCGTGATACGATTTGTAGAAGTGAAAGTCACTTGGTAAACTTTGTGGTCATGGTCAGTGGCACATGCCAACTTCGTCAAGGCATTGTGCACAATAGCCATGCCAAGCCACCGGTCTTTTACCTTGTTTGTACCTGCAAGGTCATCCATATTTGATGTGCACTGTGATTGGGCACTCTGACCATGGTTGACTCGTGTTACGATTCGTAGAAGTTAAAGTCACTTGGTAAGCTTTGTGGTCATAGTCAGTGGCACATGCCAACATTGTCAAGGCATTGTGCACAATAGCCATTCCGAGCCACCAGTATTCTACCTTGTTTGAACGTGCACGATCATACCTAGTTCTTCTGCACTGTGATTGAACACTCTGACTGTGGCTGGATCGTGTTATGATCAATAGATGTAAAAGTCACTTGGATACATTTGTGGTCATGGTCAGTGGCACATGCCAACTTTGTCAAGGCATTGTGCACAATAGCCACACCAAGCCACCAGTATTCCACCTTGTTTATACCTGCAAGGTCATGCCCAGTATATCTGCACTGTGATGGGACACTCTGCCCATGGCTGACTCGTGCTATGATTCATAGTCCTTTAAGGTACTTGGTAAACTTTGTGGTCATGGTCAGTGGTACATGCCAACTTGGTCAAGGCATTGCGCACAATAGACGTGCCAAGCCACCGGGTTTTTACCTTGTATATACCTGCAAGCTCATGCCTAGTACATCTGAACTGTGATTGGGCACTCTGACTGTGGCTGACTCGTTTAACGATTCGTACAAGTTAAAGTCACTTGGTAAACTTTGTGGTCATGGTCAGTGGCACATGCCAACTTTGTCAAGGGATTGCGCACAATAGCCGTGCCAAGACACCGGTTTTTAACCCTGGTTATAGCTGCAAGGTCATGCATATTAGATGTGCACAGTGATTGGGTACTCTGACTGTGGCTGACTTGTGTTATGATTCGTAGAAGTTAAAGTCACTTGGTAAACCTTGTGGTCATGGGCAGTGGCACATGCCAACTTTGTCAAGGCATTGCGCACAATAGCAACACCAAGCCACCAGTATTCTACCTTGTTTGCACCTGCAAGATCATGCCTAGTACATCTGCACTGTGATTGGACACTCTGACCGTGGCTGACTCGAATTATAATCATAACCGTTTAAGGTACTTGGTAAACTTTGTGGTCATGGTCAGTGGCACATGCCAACTTTGTCAAGGCATTGCGCACAATAGTTGTGCCAAGCCACGGGTTTTTTACCTTGTTTATACCTGCAAGGTCATGCCTAGTACATCTGAACTGTGATTGGGCACTCTGACTATGGATGACTCCTGTTACGATTCGTAGAAGTTGAAGTCACTTGGTAAACTTTGTCGTCATGGTCAGTGGCACATGCCAACCTTGTCAAGGCATTGCGCACAACAGCCATGCCAAGACCCCGGTCTTTTACCCTGTTTATACTTGCAAGGTCATGCATATTAGATGTGCACTGTGATTGGGTACTCTGACCGTGGCTGACTCTTGTTATCATGCCTAGAGGTTACCGTTACTTGGTAAACTTTGTGGTCATGGTCAGTGGCACATCCCAACTTTGTCAAGGCATTACGCACTGTAGCCACACCGAGCCACCAGTATTCTACCTTTATTGCACCTGCAATTTCATGCCTAGTACATGTGCACTGTGATTGGACACTCTGACAGTGGTTGACTCGTGTTATGATCAATAGAAGTAAAAGTCACTTGGATACAATTGTGGTCATGGTCAGTGGCACATGCAAACTTTGTCAAGGCATTGCGCACAATAGCCACACCGAGCCACCAGTATTCTACCTTTATTGCACCTGCAATTTCATGCCTAGTACATGTGCACTGTGATTGGACACTCTGACAGTGGTTGACTCGTGTTATGATCAATAGAAGTAAAAGTCACTTGGATACAATTGTGGTCATGGTCAGTGGCACATGCAAACTTTGTCAAGGCATTGCGCACAATAGCCACAACGAGCCACCAGTATTCCATCTTGTTCATACCTGCAAGGTCATGCGCAGTATCTGTACTGTGATTGGACACTCCCACCGTGGCTGACTCCTGTTATGATTCATAGCCTTTTAAGGTACTTGGTAAACTTTGTGGTCATGGTCAGTGGCACATGCCAACTTTGTCAAGGCATTGCGCACAATAGCCGTGCCAAGCCACCTGTTTTTTAACTTGTTTATACCTGCAATGTCATGCACATTATATGTGCTTAATGATTGGTCACTCTGACCGTGGCTGACTCGTGTTACGATTCGTAGAAGTTAGAGTCACTTGGTAAACTTTGTGGTCATGGTCTGTGGCACATGCCAACTTTGTCAAGGCATTGCGCACAATAGCCACACCGAGCCACCATTGTTCTACCTTGTTTGCACCTGCAAGGTCATGCCTAGTACATCTGCACTATGATTGGACACTCTGATCATGGCTGACTTGTGTTATGATCAATAGAATTAAAAGTCACATAGTTACATTTGTGGTCATGGTCAGTGGCACATGCCAACTTTGTCAAGGCATTGCGCATAATAGCCACACCGAGCCACCAGTATTCTACCTTGTTTTTACCTGTAAGGTCATGCCGAGTATATCTGCACTGTGATTGGACACTTTGACTGTGGCTGACTCGTGTTATGATTCAGAACCGTTTAAGGTACTTGGTAAACTTTGTGGTCATGGTCTGTGGCACATGCCAGCTTTGTCAAGGAATTGCACACAATAACCACACTGAGCCACCAGTATTCAACCTTTTTTATACCTGTAAGATCATGCCCAGTATATCTGCACTGTGATTGGACACTCTGACTGTGGCTGATCCGTGTTATGATTCATAGCCGTTTAAGGTACTTGGTAAACTTTGTGGTCATGGTCAGTGGTACATGCCAACTTTGTCAAGGCATTGTGCACAATAGCCGTGCCAAGCCACCGGGTTCTAACCTTGTATATACCTCAAGCTCATGCCTAGTACATCTGAACTGTGATTGGGCACTCTAACTGTGGCTGATTCGTGTTACGATTCGTACAAGTTAAAGTCACTTGGTAAACTTTGTGGTCATGGTCAGCGGCACATGCCATCTTTGTCAAGGCATTGCGCACAATAGCCGTGCCAAGACACCGGTTTTTTAACCCTGTTTATACCTGCAAGGTCATGCATATTAGATTTGCACAGTTATTGGGTACTCTGACTGTGGCTGACTTGTGTTATGATTCGTAGAAGTTAAAGTCACTTGGTACACTTTGTGGTCATGGGCAGTGGCACTTGCCAACTTTGTCAAGGCATTGCGCACAATGGCCACACCAAGCCACAAGTATTCTACCTTTTTTGCACCTGCAAGATCATGCCTAGTACATCTGCACTGTGATTGGACACTCTGACCGTGGCTTACTCGTGTTATGATGAATGGAAGTAAAAGTCACTTGGATACAATTGTGGTCATGGTCAGTGGCACATGCCAAATTTGTTAAGGCATTGCACACAATAGCCACACCAAGCCACCAGAATTCTACCTTGTTCATACCTGTAAGGTCATGCCCAGTATATCTGCACTGTGATTGGACACTCTGACCGTGGCTGACTTGTGTTTTAATTCATAGCCGTTTAAGGTACTTGGTAAACTTTGTGGTCATGGTCAAAGGGCACATGCCAACTTTGTCAAGGCATTGCGCACAATAGCCGTGCCAAGCCATTGGTTTTTTACCTTGTTTATACATGCAAGGTCATGCCTGGTACATCTGAACTGTGATTGGGCACTCTGACTGTGGATGACTCCTGTTACGATTCGTAGAAGTTAAAGTCACTTGGTAAACTTTGTCATCATGGTCAGTGGCACTTGCCAACCTTGTCAAGGCATTGCGCACAATAGCCATGCCAAGGCACTGGTTTTTGACCCTGTTTATTCCTGCAAGGTCATGCATATTAGATGCGCACTGTGATTGGATACTCTGACCGTGGCTGACTCGTGTTATGATTCGTAGAGGTTAAGGTTACTTGGTAAACTTTGTGGTCATGGTCAGTGGCACATGCCAACTTTGTCAAGGCATTGCACACAATAGCCACACCAAGCCACCTGTATTCGACCTTGTTCATACCTGCAAGGTCATGCGCAGTATATCTGTACTGTGATTGGACACTCTGACCGTGGCTGACTCGTGTTGTGATTCATAGCCGTTTAAGGTACTTGGTAAACTTTGTGGTCATGGTCAGTGGCAAATGCCAACTTAATCAAGGCATTGCGCACAATAGCCGTGCCAAGCCACCAGTTTTTAACTTGTTTATACGTGCAAGGTCATGCATATGAGATGAGCACAATGATTGGGCACTCTGACCGTGGCTGACTCGTGTTACGATTCGTAGAAGCTAAAGTCACTTGGTTAACATTGTGGTCGTGCTCAGTGGCACATGCCAACTTCGTCAAGGCATTGCGCAAAATAGCGACGTCGAGCCACCAGTATTCTACATTCTTTGCACCTGCAAGGTCATGCCTAGTACATCTGTACTGTGATTAGACACACTGACCGCGGCTGACTCGTGTTATGATCAATAGAATTAAAAGTCACTTGGATACATTTGTGGTCATGGTCAGTGGCACATGCCAACCTTGTCAAGGCATTGCGCACAATAGCCACACCGAGCCACCAGAATTCTACCTTGTTCATATGTGTAAGATCATGCCCAATATATCTGCACTGTGATTGGACACTCTGACCGTGGCTGACTTGTGTAATAATTCATAGCCGTTTACGGTACTTGGTAAACTTTGTGGTCATGGTCAGTGGCACATGCCAACTTTGTCAAGGCATTGCGTACAATAGTCGTGCCAAGCCACGGGGTTTTTACCTTGTTTATACCTGCAAGGTCATGCCTAGTACATCTGAACTGTGATTGGGTACTCTGACTGTGGATGACTCCTGTTACGATTCGTAGACGTTAAAGTCACTTGGTAAACGTTGTCTTCATGGTTAGTGGCAGATGCAAACCTTGTCAAGGCATTGCGCACAATTGCCATGCCAAGACACCGGTTTTTTACCCTGTTTATGTCAGAAGAATGCAGACGCGAGAGCAGCAGTAGCAGAAGCACGCAGAAGCATTAGGACATGCAAGCGTACGTCAGCAGAGTGACGCAGGCGAGAGCGGTCCGAGGAGTTATTCGCGGAAGCTGAAAGGAGCTGAGATGCAAGGTAGCTGAGATAGACGAGTTGATGTGAGAGAGAGTGCTGACGAGTTGAGTGATCCTTGGCGGAGTAGGAGAGCTGAGCGAAGGAGCGAGAGTGACAGAGCGAAGCGTTGAGAGAGACTGGCGAAGACAAGGAATGCGAGGAGCGAGCAGAGCGAAGACACGGCGGCGAAGCCGCGGAACCAAAGGGGAACAGGATGGGTAGAAGTGTTCTGGTTAACTCGAGGGAATGAACATCCTCGGTATCAAAAGGACAGATTAGAACACAGGAGCAACGGCTTTTCTCTGCTAGCCGGATGTGGGTGACAAATGTCACTTTATTAGGGGATGACTCAACACAGCGAGCTCAACGGTCAGTCTGACCGAGAGCCGTCAGGTCAAGGTGGCTCGGTCTTGGACCTGAACCATTATTGAGAGCTCGGATATTCTGAGAGAGGCTTGGCTTGTCTGATGCCGATTTCCAACACTCCCCGTGTTTCTGACAAATTCTTTGAAGGAGAGGGACCTCTTGTGTTAGTGGTAATATCTGTCCTCCCACATGGGTGAACGTTCTACTCCACAATGTCGCAGAAGGTTGTTCCACATTTCCCTGAGGTCGGAAGGAAAGTCATCCACCAGCTGATGAAGTTTTCGCCCAAGGACTCGTTTAAGTCCTTCCATGATTTCCTGGTTGACATGCTCCTGGTGCAGAGGGAGGGTTTCATCAGAAATCGGTGGCCCCAGGTAGGTCAGATTTCCAAGCAGGGCATCGGTGATTCCGTAGCCATGCAGGAGTTCGGGGTACAAGGCCTCATACACCTCTTTTGCCCAAGCTTGTACTGTAGAGGGGCGAGAGGTGGTATGCAGAACGCGCACTCTTCCAGTGATATCTAGAAAACTGTCATTGTTGTGACACGTGGTTGCAACCCACTGTTTCCTCCAGGCTTGCTGCAGGATACGATGCCACAGTTCAGGGATGGAATTGGCTCTCTGTTGGTGATGACGATAGGAAGGATGGAGCAGCTCCCGAAGCAGACGGTAGACGTTGAAGAAGGCGTCGTCATAGTCTGGGATGGGGCGTGATGGCGAGCGAAGGTGTTCGTATTGTCCTGTGAGGAGCTGCGCCATGTTGTATTGGTTGATGGGTGTTCTTCGTGCTAGAGTAAGCACTTGGTTTTCCCGATCAACAACATTGCTTCCATCTTCTTTGAGTATTGCACATGTCTCCCGGGAGAGAGCCATGTGAATGAGGGAGGCAAGGGATGACACTGTCACCTTGTGTTAACCACAGGAGGGGCCCTTCCTCAGCTAATCTATTGTATCCTTGCAGTGAGGTGGAGAAGAGCGCGAAGGGCAGGACTGGGTGGAGGAGAGGAAAGAGGTAGCTGTGGAAGGAAAAATGCGAAGAAGGTGGTGGATGTGCAAGACGTCCCACAACAGGCGAGGTGGTCGAGCAGATCTATGTGACAGGTAGGGAACGGAACAGAGGATAGTGCGAGTGGCGGAGGAGACACTGATGATGAAATAGGCACAGGGGTGGAACCACGTGTGCAATGGGCATCTTCGGCGTGGGTGCAGGTTGTCGCGGAATGGGCGATGCGACCGGGCGGATCCTTGTGCCGAGCGGAACGGAAGTGGATGATGGCGGAGGAACGATGGATGATGGAGTGGGCGTAGGGGCGAGACCTCGTGCACGATTGAAATAGGGGAGTAGGATGCGGCAAGGGGAAGGCAGGTGCCAACGCGCCGCGAGAAATCTGCTTCTGGCGTGGGTGCAGGCTGCTACGGAAGCGGGCAGTTAGCTCGTGCAGATCCGAGTGCCGTTCACAGATGCTGATGATTGCTGAAGTGGAAGCTCATGATGATAGCGGAGTGGGCGCAGGGGCGAACCGCGTGCGCTGAAGGAAGTTTCGGCATGGGCGCAGGTCATCACGGAAAGGCGATGCGACCGGGCGGATCCTTGTGCCGAGCTGAGAGCGATGAAGGAAGCGATCGATCGATGAGTGGGCGCAGGGGCGGAACCACGTGCGCGGAAGGAAGTTTCAGCGCGGGCGCAGGTCGTCACGGAAAAGGGCGATGCGACCGGGCGGATCTTGTGCCGAGCTGGAAGCGATAACGGAAGCTGAGGAAGTGATTGATTGATGAGTGGGGGCAGGGGTGGAACCATGTACGCGAAGGGACGATGCTGATGAGGATGATGGACGTGAAGGCCGTGCGGAGGATGCTGATGATGGAGGGAGGAGGACAAATGATGCAGGAGCGGGCGGCTGATGAAGCTGAGGAGACTGCAGCGAGGAGGAGTGATGGAGGCAAATGAAGATGAAGACCGAAGGCTGATGATGATGAAGGAGAAGAGGGATAGAGAGCGATGCGAGCGGAGGGAGGCGTGGTGAGAGGCGACGCGGCAGAGAGATCACAACCACTTCTTCTTGCGTTCAGGAGAGTGACGGCCTGTTCCCCAGTTGGCTTAGAAATGGGAGCACGAAGACTGGTGGTGTCCGATATCCTGTTTGCTAGAGGAGGTTGGTTGCGGCAGAGGGATTCACGCAGCGGGCAGGTCCACTGGACCGCTGATGGCAGGAGAGTGACTGCTTGTTCCCCAGTTGGCTCGGAAGTGGGAGCAAGAAGACTGGTGGTGTCCGATATCCTGACGGCGATAGTTTTGGCTACAGCTGTTGATGAGATAAGGCGGCGATGCGAGAGGGCGGCTCAAGATGATGGATGAGAGCGGGCTGAGGATGACGACGAGGAAGGAGCAGATGAAGCTGATGAGGCGGGATGAAGGAGGAAAAAATGCAGGCAAAGGCAGATGAGGGGCAGCGGGTAGGAGATGGCAGATGGCGGCTTGAGAGTTGCTTGCGGCTGATGTGGGCGATAGATCACCGGTTGTTGGCCACGGGCGCGGAGATGGACGCAGGGCTTCCTTGGGATGACAAGGCTTTTCTTCAACGCGGAGAACTCGTCAGGCAGAGCTGCTGATGTCAGCTGCTGGCGAAGCGGCACGGCGCGGGACGATGGTAGCGGCGGCAGAGGATTGCAGGAGAAAGCAATGACGAGAAGATGCAGGCAGAGCGATGACGTAGTTACGACGCACCAGGTGATGTTGCCTGATGCTCTGATACCATGTCAGAAGAATGCAGACGCAAGAGCAGCAGTAGCTGAAGCACGCAAAAGCATTGGGACATGCAAGCGTACGTCAGCAGAGTGACGCAGGCGAGAACGGTCCGAGGAGCTAGTCGCGGAAGCTGAAAGGGGCTGAGATGCAAGGTAGCTGAGATAGACGAGTTGATGTGAGAGAGAGTATTGACAAGTTGAGTGATGGTTGGCGGAGTAGGAGAGCTGAGTGAAGGAGCAAGAGTGACAGAGTGAAGCGTTGAGAGAGACTGGCGAAGACAAGGAATGCGAGGAGCGAGCAGAGCGAAGACACGGCGGCGAGGCCGTGGAACCAAAGGGGAACACGATGGGTAGAACTGTTCTGGTTAACTTGAGGGAATGAGCATCCTCGGTATACAAAGGAAAGAACAGAACACAGGAGCAACGGCTTTTCTCCGCTAGCCGGACGCGGGTGACAGATGTCACTTTATTAAGGGATGACTCAACACAGCGAGCTCAACGGTCAGTCTGACCGAGAGCCGTTAGGTCAAGATGGCTCGGTCTTGGACCTGAACCATTATTGAGAGCTCGGATATTCTCCGAGAGGCCTGGCTTGTCAGATTCTGATGTCCAACAGTTTATATCTGCAATGTCATGCATATTAGATGTGCACTGTGATTGGGTACGCTGACCGTGGCTGACTCATGTTATGATTCATAGAGGTTAAAGTCACTTGGTAAACTTTGTGGTCATGGTCAGTGGCACATGCCAAATTCATCAAGGCATTGCACACAATAGCCACACCGAGCCACCAGTATTCTACCTTGTTTGCACCTGCAAGGTCATGCCGAGTACATCTGCACTCTGATTGGACACTCTGACCGTGGCTGACTTGTGTTATGATCAATAGAATCAAAAGTCACTTAGTTGTATTTTTGGTCATGGTCAGAGGCACATGCCAACTTTGTCAAGGCATTGCGCACAATAGCCACACCAAGCCACCAGTATTCTACTTTGTTTATAAATGTAAGGTCATGCCCAGTATATCTGCATTGTGATTGGACACTCTGACTGTGGCTGACTCGTGTTTTGATTCATAACCGTTTTAGGTACTTGGTAAACTTTGTGTTCATGGTCTGTGGCACATGCCAGCTTTGTCAAGGCATTGCGCACAATAGCCATGCCAAGCCACCCGTTTTTTACCTTGATTATACCTGTAAGGTCATGCCAAGTACATCTGAGCTGTGTTTGGGTACTTTGACTGTGGCTGACTCGTGTTACCATTCATAGAAGTTAAAGTCACTTGGTAAACTTTGTGGTCATGGTCAGTGGCACATGCCAACTTGGTCAAGGCAAAGCGCATAATAGCCACACCGAGCCACCAGTATTCTACCTTGTTTGCACCTGCAAGATCATGCATAGTACATCTGTACTGTGATTGGACACTCTGACCGTGGCTGACTTGTGCTATGATCAATAGAAGTAAAAGTCACTTGGATACATTTGTGGTCATGGTCAGTGGCACATGCAAACGTTGTCAAGGCATTGCACACAACAACCGCACCGAGCCACCAGTATTCTACCTTGCTTATACCTGTAGGGTCATGCTCAGTATATCTACACTGTGATTGAACACTCTGACTGTGGCTGACCCGTGTTATGATTCATAGCCGTTTAAGGTACTTTGTAAAGTTTGTGGTCATGGTCAGTGGCACATACCAACTTTGTCAAGGCATTGCGCACAAAAGTCATGCCAAGCCACGGGTTTTTTACCTTGTTTATACCTGCAAGGTCATGCCTAGTACATCTGAACTGTGATTGGGTACTCTGACTGTGGATGACTCCTGTTACGGTTCGTAGAAGTTAAAGTCACTTGGTAAACTTTGTCGTCATGGTCAGTGGCACATGCCAACCTTGTCAAGGCATTGCGCACAATAGCTGTGCCAAGACACCGGTTTTTTACCCTGTTTATACCTGCAAATTCATGCATACTAGATGTGCACTGTGATTGGGTACTCTGACCGTGGCTGACTCGTCTTATGATTCATAGAGGTTAATGTCACTTGGTAAACTTTGTCGTCATGGCCAGTGGCACATGCCAACTTTGTCAAGGCATTGCGCACAGTAGCCACAACGAGCCACCAGTATTCTACCTTTTTTGCACCAGCAATTTCATGCCTAGTACATCTGCACTGTGATTGGACACTCTGACCGTGGCTGACTCGTGTTATGATCAATAGAAGTAAAAGTCACTTGGATACATTTGTGGTCATGGTCAGTGGCACATTCCAACTTTGTCAAGGCATTGCGCACAAGAGCCACACCGAGCCACCAGTATTCTACCTTGTTCATACTTACAAGGACATGCGCAGTATCTGTACTGTGACTGGACACTCTGACCGTGGCTGACTCGTGTAATGATTCATACCGTTTAAGGTACTTGGTAAACTTTGTGGTCATGGTCAGTGGCACATGCCAACTTTGTCAAGGCATTGCGCACAATAACCATGCCAAGCCACCGGTTTTTTAACTTGTTTATACATGCAATATCATGCATATCAGATGTGCACAATGATTGGTCACTCTGACCGTGGCTGACTCGTGTTACGATTCGTAGAAGTTAGAGTCACTTGGAAAACTTTGTGGTCATGGTCAGTGGCACATGCCAACTTCGTCAAGGCATTGCGCACAATAGCCACACCGAGCCGAGAGTATTCTACCTTGTTTGCACCTGCAAGATCATGCTTAGTACATCTGCACTGTGATTGGACACTCTGACCGTGGCTGACTTGTGTTATGATCAATAGAATCAAAAGTCACTTAGTTATACTTGTGGTCATGGTCAGTGGCACATGCCAACTTTGTCAAGGCATTGCGCACAATAGCCACACCGAACCACCAGTGTTCTACCTTGATTATACCTTTAAGGTCATGCCCAGTATATCTGCACTGTGCTTGGACACTCTGACTGTGGCTGACTCATGTTATGATTCATAACCGTTTAAGGTACTTGGTAAACATTGTGGTCATGGTCTGTGGCACATGCCAGCTTTGTCAAGGCATTGCGCACAATAGCCATGCCAAGCCACCGGTTTTTTACCTTGTTTATACCTATAAGGTCATGCCTAGTACATCTGAACTGTGATTGGGTACTCTGACTGTGGCTGACTCGTGTTACGATTCATAGAAGTTAAAGTCACTTGGTAAACTTTGTGGTCATGGTCAGTGGCACATGCCAACTTTGTCAAGGCATTGCGCACAATAGCCATGCCAAGCCACCGGTTTTTTACCTTGTTATACCTATAAGGTCATGCCTAGTACATCTGAACTGTGATTGGGTACTCTGACTGTGGCTGACTCGTGTTACGATTCATAGAAGTTAAAGTCACTTGGTAAACTTTGTGGTCATGGTCAGTGGCACATGCCAACTTGGTCAAGGCAAAGCGCACAATAGCCACACCGAGCCACCAGTATTCTACCTTGTTTGCACCTGGAGATCATGCATAGTACATCTGCAATGTGATTGGAAACTCTGACCGTGGCTGACTCGTGTTATGATCAATAGAAGTAAAAGTCACTTGGATACATTTGTGGTCATGGTCAGTGGAACATGCCAACGTTATCAAGGCATTGCACACAATAACCACACCGAGCCACCAGTATTCTACCTTGTTTATACCTGTAAGGTCATGCTCAGTATATGTGCACTGTGATTGAACATTCTGACTGTGGCTGACCCGTGTTATGATTCATAGCCGTTTAAGGTACTTGGTAAATTATGTGGTCATGGTCAGTGGCACATGCCAACATTGTCAAGGCATTGCGCACAACAGCTGTGTCAAGCCACTGGTTTTTTACCTTGTTTATACCTGCAAGCTCATTCCTAGTACATCTGAACTGTGATTGGGCACTCTGACTTTGGCTGACGCGTGTTACGATTCGTACAAGTTAAAGTCACTTGGTAAACTTTGTGGTCATGCTCAGTGGCACATGCCAACTTTGTCAAGGCATTGCGCACAATAGCCGTGCCCAGACACCAGTTTTTAACCCTGTTTATACCTGCATGGTCATGCATATTAGATCTGCACTGTGATTGGGCACTCTGACCGTGGCTGACTCGTGTTACGATTTGTAGAAGGTAAAGTCACTTGGTAACCTTTGTGGTCATGGTCAGTGGCACATGACAATTTTGTCAAGGCATTACGCACAATAGCCACACCGAGCCACCAGTATTCTACCTTGTTTGCACCTGCAAGATCATGCCTAGTGCATCTGCACTTTGATTGGACACTCTGACCGTGGCTGACTCGTGTTATGATCAATAGAAGTAAAAGTCCCTTGGATACATTTGTGGTCATGGTCAGTGGCACATGCCAACTTTGTCAAGGCATTGCACATAATAGCCACACCGAGCCACTAGTATTGTACCTTGTTTATACCTGTAAGGTCATGCCCATTATATCTGTACTGTGATTGGACACTCCGATCGTGGATGACTCGTGTTATGATTCATAGCCGTTTAAGGTACTTGGTAAACTTTGTGGTCGTGGTCAGTGGCACATGCCAACTTTGTCAAGGCATTGCGCACAATAGCCATGACAAGCCACCGGTTTTGTAACTTGTTTGTACCTGCAAGGTCATGCATATAATTTGTGCATTGTAATTGGGCACTCTGATCGTGGCTGACTCCTGTTGCGATTGGTAGAAGTGAAAGTCACTTGGTAAACTTTATGGTCATGGTCAGTGGCACATGCCAACTTTGTCAAGGCATTGCGCACAATAGCCACACCAAGCCACCAGTATTCTACCTTGCTTGCACTTGCAAAATCATGCCTAGTACATCTGCACTGTGATAGGACACTCTGACCGTGGCTGACTCATGTTATGATCAATAGAAGTAAAAGTCACTTGGATACATTTGTGGTCATGGTCAGTGGCACATGCCAACTTTGTCAAGGCATTGCGCACAATAGCCACACCAAGCCATCGGTATTCTACTTTATTTATTCCTGTAAGGTCATGCCCAGTATAGCTGCACTGTAATTGGACAGTCTGAATGTGGCTGACTCGTGTTATGATTCATAGCTGTTTAAGGTACTTAGTAAACTTTGTGGTCATGGTCGGTGACACATGCCAAATTTGTCAAGGCATTGCACACAATAGCCGTGCCAAGCCACCAGTGTTTTATCTTGTTTATACCTGAAAAGGCATGGATATTAGATGTGCACTGTGATTGGGCACTCTGACCGTGGCTGACTCGTGTTAGGATTCGTAGAAGTTAAAGTCACTTGGTAAACTTTGTGGTCATGGTCAGTGTCACATGCCAACTTTTTCAAGGCATTGCGCACAATAGCCACACCAGGCCACCAGTATTCTACCTTGTTTGTACCTGCAAAATCATGCTCAGTACATCTGCACTGTGATTGGACACTCGGACTGTGGATAACTCGTGTTATGATCAATAGAAGTAAAAGTCACTTGGATACATTTGTGGTCATGGTCAGTGGCACATGACAACTTTGTCAAGGCACTGCACACAATAGCCACACCGAGCCACCAGTATTATACCTTGTTTAGACCTGCAAGGTCATGCCCAGTATATCTGAACTGTGATTGGGCACTCTGACCGTGGCTGACTCGTGTAATGATTCATAGCCGTTTAAGGTACTTCGTAAACTTTGTGGTCATGGTCAGTGGCACATGCCAACTTTGTCAAGGCATTGCACACAATAGCCGTGCAAAGCCACCAGTTTTCTACCTTGTTTATACCTGCAAGGTCATGTATACTAGATGTGCACTGTGATTGGGCACTCTGACCGTGGCTGACTCGTGTTACGATTCGTAGAAGTTAAAGTCACTTGGTAAACTTTGTGGTCATGGTCAGTGGCACATGCCAGCTTTTTCAAGGCATTGCGCACAATAGCCACACCAGGCCTCAAGTATTCTAACTTGTTTGCACATGCAAAATCATGCCTAGTACATCTGCACTGTGATTGGACACTCAGACCGTGGGTGACTCGTGTTATCATCAATAGAAGTAAAAGTCACTAGGATACATTTGTGGTCATGGTCAGTGGCACATGCCAACTTCATCAAGGCAGTGCGCACAATAGCCACACCGAGCCACTTGTATTCTACTTTGTTTATACATGTAAAGTCGTTCCCAGTATATCTGCATATTGATTGGACACTCTGACTGTGGCTGACTCGTGTAATGATTCATGGCCGTTTAAGGTACTTGGTAGACTTTGTGGTCATGGTCAGTGGCACATGCCACCTTTGTCAAGGCATTGCACACAACAGCCGTGCAGAGCCACAGGTTTGTTTCCCTTATTTATACTTGCAATTTCATGCCTAGTACATCAGAACTGTGATTGGGTAATCTGACCGTCGCTGAATCGTGTTATGATTCGTAAAAGTTAAAGTCACTTGGTAAACGTTGTGGTCATGGTCAGTGGCACATGCCAACTTTGTCAAGGCATTGCACACAATAGCCACACGGAGCAACCAGTATTCTACCTTGTTTATACCTGCAAGGTCATGCCCAGTACATCTGCACCATGATTTGACACTCTGACTGTGGCTGACTTGTGATATGATCAATAGAAGTAAAAGTCACTTGGATACATTTGTGGTCATGGTCAGTGGCACATGCCAACATTGTCAAGGCATTGCGCACAATAGCCACGCCGAGCCACCAGTATTCTACCTTGTTTATACCTGCAAGGTCATGCCCAGTATATCTGACCTGTGATTGGACACTCTGACCGTGGCTGACTCGTATTATGATACCTAGCCGTTTAATGTACTTGGTAAACGTTGTGGTCATGGGCAGTGGCACATGCCGACTTTCTCTAGGCAGTGCGCACAATAGCCGTGCCAAGCTACCAGTTTCTTACCTTGTTCATACCTGCAAGGTCATGCATATTAGATGTGCACTGTGATTGGGCACTCTGAATGTGGCTGACTCGTATTATGATTCGTAAAAGTTAAAGTCACTTGGTGAACTTTGTGGTCATGGTCAGTGGCACATGCCAACATTGTAAAGGCATTGCGCACAATAGCCGCGCCAAGCCTTCGGTGTATTGCCATGTTTATACCTGTAAGGTTATGCATATTAGATGTGCACTGTGATTGGGCACTCTGACCGTGGCTGACTCGTGTTACGATTCGTAGAAGTTAAAGTCACTTGGTAAACTGTGTGGTCATGGTCAGTGGCACATACCAACTTTGTCGAGGCATTGCGCACAACAGCCACACCGAGCCACCAGTATTCTTCCTTGTTTGTACCTGCAAGATCATGCCTATTACATCTGCACTGTGATTAGACACTCGGACCGTGGCTGACTCATGTTATGATCAATAGAAGTAAAAGTCACTTTGATACATTTGTGGTCATGGTCAGTGGCACATGCCCACTTTGTCAAGGCATTGGGCACAATAGCCACACTGAACCACCAGTATTCTACCTTGTTTGCACCAGCACAATCATGCATAGTACATCTGCACTGTGATTAGACACTCTGACCGTGGCTGACTCGTGTTATGATTCATAGCCGTTTAAGGTACTTGGTAAACTTTGTGGTCATGGTCAGTGGCACAAGCCAAATTTGTCAACGCATTGCACACAATAGCCGTGCCAAGAAACTGGTTTTTTACCCTTTTCGTACCTGGAAGGTCATGCATACTAGATGTGCACTGTGATTGGGCACTCGGACTGTGGCTGAGTCGTGTTACGATTCGTAGAAGTTAAAGTCACTTGGTAAACTTTGTCGTCATGGTCAGTGGCACATGCAAACTTTGTCAAGGCATTGCGTACAACACCCGTGCCAAGCCACCGGGTTTTTACCTTGTGTATACCTGCAAGGTCATGCATATTAGGTGTGCACTGTGATTGGGTACTCTGACCGTGGCTGACTTGTGTTACGATTCATAGAAGTTAAAGTCACTTGGTACACTTTGTGGTCATGGTCAGTGGCACATGCCAACTTCGTCAAGGCAATTCGCACAATAGCCACACCGAGCCACCAGTATTCTACCTTCTTTGTACCTGCAAGATCATGCCTAGTACATATGCACTGTGATTGGACACTCCGACTGTGGCTGAGTCGTGTTATGATCAATAGAAGTAAACGTCACTTCAATACATCTGTGGTCATGGTCAGTGGCACATGCCAATTTTTTCAAGGCATTGGGCACAATAGCCACACCGAGCCATGAGTATTCTACCTTGTTTATACCTGCAAGGGCATGCCCAGTGTATGTGCACTGTTATTGGACACTCTGACCGTGGCTGGCTCGCGTTATGATTCATAGCCGTTTAAGGTAGTTGGTAAACTTTGTGGTCATGGTCAGTGGCACATGCCAACTTTGTCAAGGCATTGCGCACAATAGCCGTGCCAAGCCACCGGTTTTTTACCTTGTTTATGCCTGAAACGTGATGCATATTATATGTGCACCTTGATTGGGTACTCTGACCGTGGCTGGCTCGTGTTACGATTCGTAGAAGTTAAAGTCACTTGGTAAACTTTGTGGTCATGGTCAGTGGCACATGCCAACTTTGTCAAGGCATTGTGCACAATAGCCACACCGAGCCACCAGTATTCTACCTTGTTTGTACGTGCAAGATCATGCCTAGTACATCTGCACTGTGATTGGACACTCTGACCGTGGCTGACTCGTGTTACGATTCGTAGAAGTTAAAGTCACTTGGTAAACTTTGTGGTCATGGTCAGTGGCACATGCCAACTTTGTCAAGGCATTGTGCACAATAGCCACACCGAGCCACCAGTATTCTACCTTGTTTGAGCCTGAAAGATCATGCCTAGTACATCTTCACTGTGATTGGACACTCTGACAGTGGCTGACTCGTGTTATGATCAATAGAAGTAAATGTGACTTGGATACATTTGTGGTCATGGTCAGTGGCACATGCCAAGTTTTTCAGGGCATTGCGCACAATAGCCACACCGAGCCACCAGTATTCTACCTTGTTTGTACGTGCAAGATCATGCCTAGTACATCTGCACTGTCATTGGTCACTCTGACCGTGGCTAACTCGTGTTATGAGTCGTAGCCGTTTAAGGTACTTGGTAATCTTTGTGGTCACGGGCAGTGGCACATGCCAGCTTTGTCAAGGCATTGCACACAATAGCCGTGCCAAGCCACCGGTTTTTTACCTTGTTCATACCTGCAAGTTCATGCATATTAGATGTGCACTGTGAATGGGCACTCTGACGGTGATTGGCTAGTGTTACGATTCGTAGAAGTTAAAGTCACTTGGTGAGTTTTGTGGTCATGGTCAGTGGCACATGCCAACATTGTCAACCCATTGCGCACAACATCCATTTTGAGCCACCAGTATTCTACCTTGTTTGAACCTTCAAGATCATGCCTAGTACATTTGCACTGTGATTGGGCATTCTGACCGTGGCTGACTTGTGTTATGATCAAAAGATGTAAAAGTCACTTGGATACATTTATGGTCATGGTTAGTGGCACATGCCAACTTTGTCAAGGCATTGCGCACAATAGCCACATCGAGCCACCACTATTCTACCTTGTTCATACCTGCAAGGTCATGCCCAGTATATAGGCACTGTGGATGGACACTCTGCTTGTGGCTGACTCGTGTTATGATTCATAGCCGTTTAAGGTACTTAGTAAACTTTGTGGTCATGGTCAGTGGCACATGCCAAATTTGTCAAGGCATTGCGCACAATAGCCGAGCCAAGCCACCGGTTTTTAACCTTGTTTATACCTGCATGGTCATGCCTAGTACATCTGAACTGTGATTGGGCACTCTAACTGTGGTTGACTCGTGTTACGATTCGTAGAAGTTAAAGTCACTTGGTAAACTTTGTGGTCATGGGCAGTGACACATGCCAACTTTGTCAAGGCATTGCGCACAATAGCCACACCGAGCCACCAGTATTCTACCGTGTTTGCACCTGCAAGATCATGCCTAGTACATCTGCACTGTGATTGGACACTCTGACCGTGGCTGACTCGTGTTATGATCAATAGAAGTAAAAGTCACTTGGATACATTTGTGGTCATGGTCAGTGGCACATGCCAACTTTGTCAAGGCATTGCGCACAATAGCCACACCGAGCCACCAGTATTCTACCGTGTTTGCACCTGCAAGATCATGCCTAGTACATCTGCACTGTGATTGGACACTCTGACCGTGGCTGACTCGTGTTATGATCAATAGAAGTAAAAGTCACTTGGATACATTTGTGGTCATGGTCAGTGGCACATGCCAACTTTGTCAAGGCCTTGCACATATAGCCACACAGAGCCACCAGAATTCTACCTTGTTTATACTTGTAAGGTCATGCCCAGTATATCTGCACTGTGCTTGGACACTCTGACCATGGCTGACTCGTGTTATGATTCATAGCCGTTTAAGGTACATGGTAAACTTTGTGGTCATGGTCATTGGCACATGCCAACTTTGTCAAGGCATTGCGTACAATAGCCGTACCAAGCTACCGGATTTTCACCTTGTTTTTACCTGCAAGGTCATGCCTAGTACATCTGAAATGTGATGGGGTACTCTGACTGTGGCTGACTCGTGTTACAATTCGTAGACGTTAAAGTCACTCGGTAAACTTTGTGGTCATGGTCTGTGGCACATGCCAGTAGCCGTGCTAAGATACCGGTGTTTTACCCTGTTTATACTTGCAAGGTCATGCATATTAGATGTGCGCTGTGATTGGGTACTCTAACCGTGGCTGACTTGTGTAATGATTCGTAGAAGTTAAAGTCACTTGGTAAACTATGTGGTCATGGTCAGTGGCACATGCCAACCTTGTCAAGGCCTTGCGCACAATAGCCACACCGAGCCACCAGTATTCTACCTTGTTTGCACGTGCAAGATCCTGCCTAATACATCTGCACTGTGATTGGGCAATCTGACCGTGGCTGACTCGTGTTATGATCAATAGAAGTAAAACTCACTTGGATACATTTGTGGTCATGGTCATTGGCACATGCCAACTTTGTCAAGGAATTGCACACAATAGCCACATCGAGCCACTAGTATTCTACCTTGTTTATACCTGTAAGGTCATGCCCAGTATATCTGCACTGAGATTAGACACTCTGACCGTGGCTGACTCGTGTTATGATTCAGAACCGTTCAAGGTACTTGGTAAACTTTGTGGTCATGGTCAGTGGCACATGCCAACTTTGTGAAGGCATTTCCCACAATAGTCGTGCCAAGCCACCGGTCTTTTACCTTGTTCATACCTGCAAGGTCATGCATATTAGATTTTCATTGTGATTGGGCACTCTGAATGTGGCTGACTCGTGTTACGATTCGTAGAAGTTGAAGTCACTTGGAAAACCTTGTGGTCATGGTCAGTGGTACATGCCAACTTTGTCAAGGCATTGCGCACAATAGCCGTGCCAAGCCACCGGTTTTTTACCTTGGTTATACCTGCAAGGTCATGCATGTTAGTTGTGCATTGTGATTGGGCACTCTCACCATGGCTGACTCGTGTTACGATTCGTAGAAGTTAAAGTCACTTGGTAAACTTTGTGGTCATGGTCAGTGGCACATGCCAACTTTGTCAAGGCATTGCGCACAGTAGCCACACCAAGCCACCGGTGTTTTACCTTGTTTGCACCTGCAAGATCATGCTTAATACATCTGCACTGTGACCAGAAACTCTGACCGTGGCTGACTCGTGTTATGATCAATAGACGTAAATGTCACTTGGATATATATGTGGTCATGGTCAGTGGCACATGCCAATTTTGTCAAGGCATTGCGCACAATAGCCACACTGAGCCACCAGTATTCTACCTTGTTTATACCTATAAGGTCATGTTTAGTATATCTGTACTGTGATTGGACACTCTGACCGTGGCTGACTCGTGTTATAATTCATAGCCGTTTAATGTAATTGGTAAACTTTGTGGTCATGGTCAGTGGCACATGCCAACATTGTCAAGGCATTGCGCAGAATAGCCGTGCCGAGTCACCGGTTTTTTAACTTGTTTATAACAGCAAGGTCATGCACATTAGATGTGTACTATGATTGGGCACTCTGACCGTGGCTGACTCGTGTTACGATTCGTAGAAGTTAAAGTTGTCAGAATGATGTTTCTGTCAAGGCAGGACACCCATCGGGTTCAGCTCCTCAGAGTTTATGGCTCCTCCTCTCTCAGAAATGCCGAACATCCTCAATAACGGTTCAAGCCTCAACATGAACCACCTCGGTCCCATCATACACAAACCGTTGACGGAGAGAACCGACCAACGGCACGATACCGAGTAATCCCCTAATAAGTGGCCCGACCGCAAGCACGTCGAGCTTGTGCACAAGAAGCCGTTGCTTTCCATTTTATCTTGTTCTATCTCTTATAAGGAGGATGTTCATTCCCTCCTAGTTTAACCAGGACAGTTCAGCACATCCTGTTCCCTTTTGGTTCCGCGGTATCACCGCCGTGTTCTCGCCCTGCTCGCACTGTGTCTCTGCTCAATTCGCCTACCATGTTTCACTTTGCTTCGTCACTCATGACCTTTCGCTCACATCTGGCGCATCACCCGCTTCGCTCCCGTGCTCTCTCACTGTCCTCTGTCTACCTCGGAGCTCTGTGTCTCACCCCTGTCGAGGCCTTGTGCCTAATTTCTGAGGACCACTCTCGTCTTTCCGCCTTCATCATTCTACTGGCTCACACCTGTATGATTTAGTGCTTGTGCCTGCTTCTGCTCCTGCCGTCCACTCTCACTACAATCTTCTGACATGGTATTTGAGTATCAGGCGACACCACCTGGTGCCTCGTGACCAAGTCATTGCTCTGCCGCCACCACTGCATCTCTTCTCCAGTCGATACTCCTCCACTGCCGTCACCGCCACTTCGCACCTCACCGCTTCATCAGTAGCTGACATCAGCAGCACCGCTTAAAGTGCTCATCACGCTGAAACAACGCCTCATCATCCTTAGGAAGCCCTGCGCCCATTCCGCGCCTGTAACCAACAATTGGTGACGTGTCATTAACAACAGCTTCAAGCTGCTCCCGAGCCGCCGCCTGCCGTCAACTTCCAGGAAGCTTCCCTGCCGCTCGTCACCCGCTGTCCCTCATCTCGTCAACCTTGCAAGCACATCCGTCCTTCTCTTTTCCCTCATCAACTTCATCTACTCCATCTGCCTCATCGACATCAGCCTTCTCACTCATTGCGCCGCGCGGCATCCTCACACCGCCTTCTCACGTCGTCAGCAGCAGCAACACAACTCTCGCCATCAGGACATCGGACACCTTCAGTCTTCCTGTTCCCATTGTGAGCCAACTGGGGAACAAGCCATCACTCTCCTGACATCAGCGGACCAGTGCCTCCGCTCGCCGTATGACCCTCTCTGCTGCAACCGACTTTCTCTAGCCAACAAGATATCGGACACCGCGAGTCTTCCTGCCCGTCGGTCTCGGGCAAACAGGGGAACAAGCCGTCACTCTCCTGAAAATCAGAGCACTTAGTTGCCTCATCTCACCGCCATCCTCTCCCTGCCGCGACCTCCATCTTCTGCCTCCATCACACACGCATCATCTTCACCAGCCTTCCCTTCTTCGCGTCCTCGTTTGTTGTCTTCAGTCCTCCTCATCATCTGTCTTCATCGAGCCGCTCTCAGTACTATCCGGCCCGCCTTCTCCTCAGCCTTCATCAGCCGTCATCATCAGCGCCCGTGGTTCCGCCCCTGCGCCCACGCATTCATTCGCCATCTCCGCCATCATATACTTCCCTGCTTCAGCCTGTGCTCGGCACACAGATCCGCCCGGTTGCATCGCCTGTTTTGTAACGACCTAAGTCCACGCCGAAAACGTCCGTTGCGCACGTGGTTTCGCCCCTGTGCCCACTCCTCCATTAACAGCTTCTGCATACTTATCATCCATATATGTAGCCAGCATAAGGACATGCACGAGCTTGCTGCCCGCTTCGCAGCAGCCAGCACCCAAGCCGGCAGCAGATTTCTCACGGCGCGTTGGCTCTTGCCTTCTCCTTGCCACGTTGTACTCCTCTACTTCGCAGCGCACGTGGTTTCGCCCCTGCGCCCACTTCTATTGCAGCAACCTCTGCCTCCTCAACATCAGCATCTGCAACCAGAACAAGGATCTGCATGTGCTAGCTGCCCGCTTCGCAGCAGCCTGCACCCAAGTCAGAAGCAGATTTCTTGTGGCGCGTTGGCTCCTGCCTTCCCCTTGCCGCATTCTACTCCTCTACTTCGCTGTGCACGTGGTCTCGCCCCTGCGCCCAATCATTCATCAGCCGCCTCTGCCTACTCCTGATCGCTCCCGTATCGTCCGCTCGGCACAGGGACTTGCCCTGTCGCCTCGCTCATCCTGCGACGACATACGCCCATGTCAAAAATTCTCGCAGTGCACGAGAGTTTATCCCTACGCCACCTTCGTCGTTCAGCCTTCCTCCTTCATCCTCCTTCATTGTGTGCAAGACACATTGCACAATCTGTAACGACTTGCCCTCACCCTTTCTTCCATTACCCTTTCTTCACCAACTACCTTCACCTCCTCTCTTCTTGTCAGGAAAATGTAATAACAATAGGATGTTCCAGATGTGCAGATGAGGTTGACGTGGAAGCGTCGGCGAAGCTGCAGAGTGCTGATGAAGTGATGACGTCACGGAGGGAGTTGAGGAGGTATGAATGCAGCACGATACTCAGGTATGCATGAGGTGTAATCAGTTCAGGAGTACGGAAGAGTTTGCATGCAGCACTTCAAGGTGCAGGCACAACACAGAGGAAGTCACGGATGCCGAGGCACAGGCTACGAGCCGTAGCGCCGAAGTGTTGGCAGAAGCAAAGCGCGGAAGCGGGAAGTTGAAGCTGAAGACGGAACGGCGGCGAAATGATAAAGAACGTGGGTGCAGTGCCAGAGGCACGGGCGCTGCTGAATGATGACAATGATTTATGAGAGAAAGTGGGCGCAGTGCCTAAGGCACGGGCGCTGCTGAAGGCACAGCCGCAGGCTATGCTGGAGAGAGTAAAGATAGGGCCAAGATGTGCGTATGGTAACCCAGGAGTGAAGTGACGGTACTGGATCACATAGGAGTGGCAGTGACTGAGTGAGCGGAGAGGTAATGCATCACACTACTGTGTGTGCGGAGAGTTGAGGCAGAAAGGAAGAGCGCACTTGTGCGCTGTAGAGCAGAGGATCGAATAGGAATGAATGATAAATGACATGAAGGCAAATACAACAAGGAGAAGGTTCTACCCTAAGTACTTTCCTAGGACTACGTAACTATGGTCTAGGGCGGAATGCTGCAGTCATCTTGGAGATATGGAGTCGCGGAGTGGTGTTCCGCACGTAGTGGGAGCGGGCTGCGGGATGCTGGTTTAGTGGAGACCGCACCGCTTGCTTGTTTTGTTCTGTAGCGAGGATCGGGTCGCCTGCTGGGCGGTCGGTGCCACATCCGTTGACCGTTCGGTGAGGGACGTGCGAGGTTCGCTGTCCGTCCTTGCTCGTGGGTGGCGATGGTCCTCGCCGTTCTTCCGAGGTGGTTATGACCACGATCGGTGCGGTATTTTCCATACACCCTGTTTTTCCAATATACCCAGTGGGATATTTTCTNGCTGCGGGATGCTGGTTTAGTGGAGACCGCACCGCTTGCTTGTTTTGTTCTGTAGCGAGGATCGGGTCGCCTGCTGGGCGGTCGGTGCCACATCCGTTGACCGTTCGGTGAGGGACGTGCGAGGTTCGCTGTCCGTCCTTGCTCGTGGGTGGCGATGGTCCTCGCCGTTCTTCCGAGGTGGTTATGACCACGATCGGTGCGGTATTTTCCATACACCCTGTTTTTCCAATATACCCAGTGGGATATTTTCTGATGAGTTTGATGATGGCAGTGATATTTATTTCCAACAGTCCCCTTCACTGCCATAATCTTACAGACTGAGAGGGGTGCGGAGTGAGGAGGTAGATGATGGTGGTGTAAAGCAGTGGTCACACGGTGCAGCTTCTGCCGGTTCAACTTGCTTCTCCTGGTAGGTGACTGCCGATCCAGTGGCTCCTGCAGTCAGGCGGCTTGCTGAAAGTGCACAGAGGTCAGAGTTGTAGCCGGCAACCTCATGAAGTTGTTCTCCCTGTGATGAAACGATTGTGGTGGCTTCTAAGGCTGGTAGAGTAGAGCAGTATGGCGTGGCTGGTGTCGTTGATTCCCTTGAGGTAGAGTAGAGCAGCGCAGCGTCTCGTGGTATGAACGGGTCTTCTGAAAGACTGTGAGGGCGTGGTTTTGATGATGTGGCTGCAAGAGAGTAGTCCCCATAGAAGTCGATCATGAACTGGCATAGTTCATCTCTGGTAAAAGGTGGACTGTTGAAGAGGGTGGCTGTTGATGCAATATCAGTGAGAGAGCAGGTCTCCTCGGGTGCTTCTTGTGGCTCCATGTTTGGTTTGCCGACAGTAGAGGGTAGAGGAAGGAGTGGTGGCATGTGTGATGGTGGAACAGGCCATTTTGGCTGAAACCGTTGCCCTTCTTTGCAATGGCGTCGGTTCTTGCGTTTCTCAGGAGAAGAGAGACTGGCTAGAGGGTTGTAGTTGAAAGCAGGGAGCGTCGGCGTAGATGTTGCTTTGGAGATAGGGTTGACTGTCAGAAGGTTGCATGCGGTGCTGATTGCGTTGTGGTTAAAGGAAGTTGAGCTGGAGGAAGTGTTGGCAGCTCCGTTGAAGTTATGTGGGAGATCGGAATTGTCGTTGTTGTGGTCCAAGGAAAAGATGTGGCCATGCGCATGTGGAACCCTGAAGGTCGTGGGAGGTTGTGTGGTTGGTGGGGAGGAAGCACAGCGGTCGGACTGTAAAGATGTTGTGCAAAGATGCGTGGCAAAAGAGCTTGATGGTGTAGATCGTTCTTGAGCGAGTTTCAGGTGGAGACAACTGATGATAGTTCCTGTCAGATATTCGAGGCCAAAAGCGATTGGATGCATGATGAGAAGTAGAGCGCACTTGTTGTCTTGATGGACTGCTGCTGGTACCAGTTGCTTGCTGAGAGTTGATGGCCTATGTCTTGTCCTGGAAACTGCTGACTTGGTGCTTGTTGGATTCCTGCTGCTGTTGATGGTGATGCTGATACTGCTGGTGCTGTTGATGCTGCTGCTGCGGTTTCCGGGTGTGGTTCCATTGCTGATCTGAGTCAGAAGGGATGTTCACAAGATTGCAAGAATAGGAGGAGGCTTTGCGCGTAAGGAACTGCTGTTCCTGTCGCGAGAAATGACTGGATGATGCTGCTGCTTGGTGTGTAGCGCCGCCTTGAAGCTGTGCCCATACACAGCTTCAGGATGCCTGTTCACACTCAAGGAGCAGGGTGCTATTGAGGGAGAGATGTTTTGCTGTCTGCTGGAGATGTCGCTGATGATGAGTGATGAGGCAGTTGGAGTGCGCTTCGGTAGGGCGTTTGAGGCGTCAGCGAGGATGTCATGGTAGATGAAGAGGAATGGTGACTGCAAGAGAAGATGATGCTGCTGCTGCAAAGGCTTTGGATGCTGTGCCCATACACAGTGTCTTCCACCTTGCAGTAGCGAGAGAAAGCGAGTGATGGCGATGCGGCTGCTGCTGATCACCTGCGCGGTGCGACGAGGTGGTTCAGGCTTCAGTGAAGAAGGAGGAGGCGATGCTGGTGTCCGGATCTTTCTCTGGGCTCTGATACCATGTCAGGAAAATGTAATAACAATAGGATGTTCCAGATGTGCAGATGAGGTTGAGGTGGAAGCGTCGGCGAAGTTGCAGAGTGCTGATGAAGTGATGACGTCACGGAGGGAGTTGAGGAGGTATGAATGCAGCACGATACTCAGGTATGCATGAGGTGTAATCAGTTTAGGAGTACGGAAGAGTTTGGATGCAGCACTTCAAGGTGCAGGCACAACACTTAGGAAGTCACAGAAGCCGAGGCGTAGGCTACGAGCTGTAGCGCCGAGGTGTTGGTAGAAGCGAAGCGCGGAAGCGGGGAGTTGAAGCCGAAGACGGAATGGCAGCGAAATGATAAAGAAGGTGGGTGCAGTGCCAGAGGCATGGGCGCTGCTGAATGATGACAATGATTTATGAGAGAAAGTGGGTGCAGTGCCTGAGGCACGGGCGCTGCTGAAGGCACAGCCGCAGGCTATGCTGGAGAGAGTAAAGATAGGGCCAAGATGTGCGTATGGTAATCCAGGAGTGAAGTGACGGTACTGGATCACGAAGGAGTGGCAGCGACTGAGTGAGCGAAGAGGTGATGCATCACACTACTGTGTGTGCGGAGAGTTGAGGCAGAAAGGAAGAGCGCACTTGTACGCTGTAGTGTAGAGGATCGAATAGGAATGAATGATAAATGACATGAAGGCAAAGACAACAAGGAGAGGGTTCTACCCTAAGTACTTTCCTAGGACTACGTAACTATGGTCTAGGGCGGAATATTGCAGTCATCTTGGAGATATGGAGTCGCGGAGTGGTGTTCCGCACGTAGTCAGAGCGGGCTGCGGGATGCTGGTTTAGTGGAGACCGCACCGCTTGCTTGTTTTGTTCTGTAGCGAGGATCGGGTTGCCTGCTGGGCGGTCGGTGCCACGTCCGTTGACCGTTCGGTGAGGGACGTGCGAGGTTCGCTGTCCGTCCTTGCTCGTGGGTGGCGATGGTCCTCGCCGTTCTTCCGAGGTGGTTATGACCACGATCGGTGCGGTATTTTCCATACACCCTGTTTTGCCAATCTACCCAGTGGGGTATTTTCNTGCGGGATGCTGGTTTAGTGGAGACCGCACCGCTTGCTTGTTTTGTTCTGTAGCGAGGATCGGGTTGCCTGCTGGGCGGTCGGTGCCACGTCCGTTGACCGTTCGGTGAGGGACGTGCGAGGTTCGCTGTCCGTCCTTGCTCGTGGGTGGCGATGGTCCTCGCCGTTCTTCCGAGGTGGTTATGACCACGATCGGTGCGGTATTTTCCATACACCCTGTTTTGCCAATCTACCCAGTGGGGTATTTTCTGACGAGTTTGATGATGGCAGTGATATTTATTTCCAACACTTCTCACCTACACTCATATCATGGACAGGCTGGCCGCTGCGTGGGGCGCACTTCCTGTTCTTGGTCCTAAGGCAAGCAACATCCTCAGTTGGTCGGAGAGTGTCATTTCCTGTGCACAAGGTATCTAAATCAATGAGTACGAAGTGGCAAGAATGCTGCTTGGTAAATATGATCACCTCAACAGTAACCGACAGCATCCCAAAGACTACAACGCCACCTTCACTGCCATCCGAAGTTTACTCAGGACGCGTCTCGGTATCATCTACCTCCGTATCGAACAACTAACAGACATTTCAGCTCAGCGATCGTACTCCCTGCTGCAATATGCATAGATGAGACACTCTTGCTATCTCCACATCAGTTATGTGGACATCTTTCCCACTCTGCCGGACATCCCTAAGCTCTGCTTCCTTCCAGAAGATGACAAGGGTGACGTCACAACGACCAACATCGACGAATGGCAGCAGTTCTTCTATGAAAAGCTGAAACCCTATCATCTCTTCCACTTTTCCATTGTGAGGTCTCTTCTGGAGAGACCACTCTGGAACAGTCCCAACAACGATGACAGCCGCGACGACTTTCAAGCTCAACTTGAGCTATTCAACACAGAACGAAGACGCGGGCTTCACACACTTGTCGACCCTGCCCTACACTTTCTCCTGGCCAAGCATGACTACAACAACTTACCCCTCATGTGGCACGGCCTTGTTACCCACTGTGGAGGGTCGGTCACGTGCGACTCACTAAGAAACTGGAGAGATTTTCTGCCTTGACAGATTCAAGGGGGGTGTGAGAATGATGTTTCTGTCAAGGCAGGACACCGAACGGGTTCAGCTCCTTTGAGGTTTCTGGCTCCTCCTCTGTCGGAAATGCCGAGCACTCTCAATAACCGTTCAAGCATCAGCATGAACCACCTCGGTCCCATCATATACGAACCGTTGACGGTAAGAACTGACCAACGGCACGATACCAAGTAATCCCCTAATAAGTGGCCCGACCGCAAGCACGTCCGGCTAGTGCACAAGAAGCCGTTTCTTTCCCTTTTGTCTTGTTCTGTCTCTTATAAGGAGGATGTTTTTTCCCCTCCTAGTTTAACCAGAACAGTTCTGCACATCCTGTTCCCTTTTGTTTCCGCGGTATCGCCGCTGTGTTCTCGCCCTGCTTGCCCCGTGTCTCCGCTCACTTCACCTACCATCTTTCGCTTCACTTCGTCACTCATGTCCTTTCGCTCACCTCTGGTGCATCACCTGCTTCGCTCCCGTGCTCTCTCACTGCCCTCTGTCTACCTCGGAGCTCTGTGTCTCACCCCTGTCGAGGCCTTGTGACTAACTTCTCAGGACAGCTCTCGTCTTTCCGCCTTCATCATTCTGCTGGCTCATTCATGTATGACTCAGTGCTGCTGCCTGCTTCTGCTCCTGCCGTCCACTCCCACTACAATCTTCTGACAAAAGTCACTTGGTAAACTTTGTGATCATGATTAGTGGCACATGCCAACTTTGTCAAGGCATTGGGCACAATAGCCACGCCGAGCCACCAGTATTCTACCTTGTTTGCACCTTCAAGATCATGCCTAGTACATCTGCACTGTGATTGGACATCTGACCGTGGGTGACGCGTGTTTTGATTCATTGCCGTTTAAGGTACTTGGTAAACAGTGTAGTCATGGTCAGTGGCACATACTACCTTTGTCAAGGCATTGCGCAGAATAGCCGTGCCAAGCCACCGGTATTCTACCTTCTTTAAACCAGCAAGGTCATGCATATTAGATGTGCACTGTGATTGGGCACTCTGAATGTGGCTGACTCGTGTTACAATTCGTAGAAGTTAAAGCCACTTGGTAAACTTTGCGGTCATGGTCATTGGCACACGCCAACTTTGTCAAGGCATTGTGTAAAACAGCCGTACCAAGCCACCAGTATTTTAACCTTGTGTATACCTGCAAGGTCATGCATATCAGATGTGCACTGTGATTGGGCACTCGGACCGTGGCTGACTTGTGTTACGATTCGTAGAAGTTAATGTCACTTGGTAAAATTTGTGGTCATGGTCAGTGGCACATGCCAATTTGTCAAGGCGTTGCGCACAATAGCTACACCGAGCCTGTCGGAAGAATGCAGACACGAGAATGACGGCAGCAGAGGCAGGTAGAAGCAATGGACATGCACGTGTGCGTCAGCAGAGTGACGCAAGCGAGAGCGGTCCGAGGAGTTAGTCGCGAGAGCAGGCAGAACCGGAGAAGCGAGGTAGTCCAGGTAGACATTTTGAGGTGAGAGAGGGTACTTGCGAGGAAAGTGATGGTTGGCGGAGTATGAGAGCTGAGCGAAGGAGCGAGAGTGACGGAGCGAAGCGTTGAGGGGTGGCGAAGGCTGGAAATGCGAGGAACGGGCAGGGCGAAGACACGGCGGCGAAGCCGCGGAACCAAAGGGGAACAGGATGTGCAGAACTGTTCTGGTTGACGCGAGGGAATGAACATCCTCGGTATAAAAGGTCAGAACAGGACAAATGGGCAACGGCTTCTTTCCGCTAGCCGGACTCGGTGTGATGGATATCACGTTATTAGGGGATAGCTTGTGCGTTGGGCCAACGGTCATGTTCCGTTGAGCCGGTTGGTCAAGTTGGTTCGGTGATGAGCCGAGCCGTTTATTGAGAGCTCGGAGTTGTACCGAGAGATGATCCTTCTCACTGTCAGTTTTATATTTCTGACACCCCCCTTGAAGCTGGCAGGGAGAAGGATTTAGAGCCTGTGCGAGTATTTCTGCTTTTCATCCTCTGTGGGAGGTCGTACTCGACAGGCAAGACGGAAGGTACGCCACATGGTGCTCAGATTGTCTGGGTGGCTGGCAAGTGCTGCATGATGACTGGCGTCAGTGATGGTCCTGAGCACTCCACGGACTTGACTATTGACATCTGCATATTTGCGATTCCATGCAGTGTCGGTGATTGGCTGTCCAACATAGAGAGGGTGGCCAAGTAAAGCATCTGTGACGCCAAATCCATGAAGAAACTCGGGAAAGAGGTGAATTAGCACGCCAGCAACCCAGAAGTCCACAGCTTCAGAACTTTCTTTAGCAGTGAGGGCAGGTAGAACGCTGACGCGTCCTGCTAGTGGAGGGAGGACGTTTTGGTGGTTGAAATTGTAGCCGATCCAGTTCTTCCACTAGGCCTGCTAACGGATGTTGTGCCAAAGGAGTGGACGTGTGCGAGCCTCCTGTAGCAGATGGTGATAAGATGGATGCAGGAGGGGTTGGAGGTATGTTCACACAGTCTGGAGAGTTTGATGATAGGTGACTATGTGTGGACGAGGGAAGGGCTGTTGATCGTATCTGACGAGCAGGAGTGCATCTGCAAAGTACTCGGTGAGGGTGACCCATTCCCTGGCAAGTAGCAGTATTGCTTCGGCCCATGCCGTGGCATTCTCGCCGTACTCAGCCAGGATAGGCCCGTGCGGTCTTTGGTGAGCCATAGGAAGTGAGGAGAGGAGAAGGATGAAAAGTGAGAATCTGGGTGTGGTGTGGCACCGAGATTTTGGTAGGAAAGAACTTGAGGAAGGGCTCGAGTCGCTTGATGGTTGAGAGGTGAACGTGGATGTGGGAGGAATGAGGGGCTGACACAGATGGAGGAGTAGGCGCTGGGATGGGACTTCTTGCGCTGGGGATGGCTTGGTGTGGACGAAGGTCGTTGTGTGAAAACGGCAATGCGACCAGGCGGATTCTTATGCCGGGCTAATGCGGAGGCGGAGAAAATGATTTGATTGACAAGTGGGCGCAGGGGCGAAACCACGTGCACTAAAGGAGAGTACGGCGTGGGCGCAGGTCGTCGCAATTCGAGCGATGCGACCGGGCGGATCCTTGTGCCGAGCTGATGCGGAGGCGGAGGAGAAGAGTTGATTGACGAGTGGGCGCAGGGGCAAAACCACGTGCGCTGATGAAAGTTTTGGCGTGGGCGCAGGTCGTTGCAAAAAGGCGATGCAACCGGGCGGATCCAGTTGCCGAGCTGAAAGCGATGCGGAAGCTGAGGAGGCAATTGATTGATGAATGGGCGCAGGGGTGAAACCACGTGCGCTGAGGAAGTTTCGGCGTGGGCGCAGGTCGTCGCGAAAAAGGCGATGCGACCGGGCGGATCCTTGTGCCGAGCAGAGCTGAAGCGGATGATGGCAGAAAACGATTGATGATGGAGTGGGCGCAGGGGCGAAACCACGTGCGCGAGGAGATGATGCTGATGCGGATGATGAACGGAAGGCGGTGCGGAGAATGCTGAAGATGAGGAGACAAGTTCGGGGGTGGCGCGGGTGATGCTGGTGATGGAGGAGGAGGCGATGCGGAGGCGGTCCGGATGATGCTGATGACAAAGGGATGAAGATGAGGTAGAGGCGAGCGCCTGATGAAGCTGACAAACGTGGAATGAGGAGGAGGAGGAGGAATGAAGGAGGCGGATGAAGACGGCGAGAGACGGAGAGCGACGCGGGCAGAGAGGGAGAGGATGAAACGCGGCGCGGCAGGTGGAGGCAATACAACCACTTCTTCTTGCGTTCAAGAGAGTGACGGCTTGTTCCCCAGTTGGCTCGGAAGTGGGAGCAGGAAGACTGGTGGTGTCCGATATCCTGTCGGCTGGAGGAAGTTGGCTGTGGCAGAGGAAGTCAGGCAGCGGGCAGGGACTTAGACTGCTGATGCCAGGAGAGTGACGGCTTGTTCCCCAGTTGGCTCGGAACTGGGAGCAGGAAGACTGGTGGTGTCCGATATCCTGGCAGCGACAGCTTTGACTGCAGCTGCCGACGAGGCGAGGAGGTGATGCGGGAAGGTGGCTCGAGATGATGGATGCTGGCAAGATGGGGATGACAGCAAGGAAGGGGCAGATGAGGCTGATGAGGCGAGGAGAAAGCGAGGAAGATGCTGGCGGAGGCAGATGTGATGAGGAGCAGCGGATGACAGAGAGTAGGAAGCTTCTTGGTAGTTGACAGCAGCTGGCGGCTCGGGATTCACTTGCAACTGATATAGGCGACACGTCACCGGTCGTTGGCCACGGGCGCGGAAATGGGCGCAGGGCCTTCTTAGGACGACGAGGCGTTTCTTCAGCGTAGAGAACTCGTCGGACTGCTGGTGTCACCTGCGGATGAAGCGAGGAGGCGCGAGACGGCGGTAGCAGCGGTAGGAGAATGTGACCGGAAGCGATGGAGCGAGGATAACGGCAGGACGATGACGCGGTCACGGATCTCCAGGTGATGTTGCCTGAAGCTTTGATACCATGTCGGAAGAATGCAGACATGAGAATGATGGCAGCAGAGGCAGGTAGAAGCAATGGACATGCACGTGTGCGTCAGCAGAGTGACGCAAGCGAGAGCGGTCCGAGGAGTTAGTCGCGAGAGCAGGCAGATTCGGAGAAGCGAGGTAGTCCAGGTAGACAGCTTGAGGTGAGAGAGAGTGCTTGCAAGGAAAGTGATGGTTGGCGGAGTATGAGAGCTGAGCGAAGGAGCGAGAGTGACGGAGCGATGCGTTGAGGGGTGGCGAAGGCTGGAAATGCGATGAACGGGCAGGGCGAAGACACGGCGGTGAAGCCGCGGAACCAAAGGGGAACAGGATGTGCAGAACTGTTTTGATTGACTCGAGGGAATGAACATCCTCGGTATAAAAGGTCAGAACAGGACAAATGGGCAACGGCTTCTTTCCGCTAGCCGGACTCGGTGTGACGGATATCACGTTATTAGGGGATAGCTTGTGCGTTGGGCCAACGGTCATGTTCCGTTGAGCCGGTTGGTCAAGTTGGTTCGGTGATGAGCCGAGCCGTTTATTGAGAACTCGGAGTTGTACCGAGAGATGATCATTCTCACTGTCAGTTTTATATTGCTGACAGAGCCACCAGTATTCTACCATTTTTATGCCTGTAAGGTCATGCCCAGTATATCTGCAATGTGATTGGACACTCTGACCGTGGCTGACTCGTGTTATAATTCATAGCCGTTTAATGTACTTGGCAAACTTTGTGGTCATGGTCAGTGGCACATGCCAACTTTGTCAAGGCATTGCGCACAATAGCCGTGCCAAGCCACCGGTTTTTTACCTTGTTTATACCAGCAAGGTCATGCATATTATATGTGTACTATGATTGGGTACTCTGAGCGTGGCTGACATGTCTTACGATTCGTAGAAGTTAAAGTCACTTGGTAAACTTTGTGATCATGGTCAGTGGCACATGCCAACTTTGTCAAGGCATTGCGCACAATAGCCACACCGAGCCACCAGTATTCTACCTTGTTTGCAACTTCAAGATCATGCATAATACATCTGCACTGTGCTTGGACACTCTGACCGTGGGTGATGCGTGTTACGGTTCATAGCCGTTTCAGGTACTTGGTAAACAGTGTGGTCATGGTCAGTGGCACATGCCAACTTTGTGAAGGCATTGGGCACAATAGTCGTGCCAAGCCACCAGTTTTTTACCTTCTTTATACCTGCAAGGTCATGCATATGAGATGTGCACTGTGATTAATCACTCTGAATGTGGCTGACTCGTGTTACGATTCGTAAGAGTTAAAGTCACTTGGTAAACTTTGTGGTCATGGTCAGTGGCACATGCCAACTTTGTCAAGGCCTTGCGCACAATAGCCGTGCCAAGCCACCAGTTTTTGAGCTTGTGTATGCCTGTAAGGTCATGCATATTAGATGTGCACTGTGATTGGACCCTCTGACCGTGGCTGACTTGTGTTCCGATTCGTAGAAGTTAAGGTCACTTGGTAAACTATGTGGTCCTGGTCAGTGGCACATGCAAACTTTGTCAAGTCATTGCACACAATAGCCACACCGAGACACCAGTATTCTACCTTGTTTGTACCTGCAAGATCATGCCTAGTACATCTGCACTTTGATTGGACACTCTNACCGTGGCTGACTTGTGTTATGATCAATAGAAGTAAAAGTCACTTGGATATATTTGTGGTCATGGTCAGTGGCACATGCCAACTTTGTCAAGGCATTGCGCACAATAGCCACACCGAGCCACTAATATTCTGCCTTGTTTGTACCTGTAAGATCATGCCTTGTACATCTGAACTGTGATTGGACACTCTGACCGTGGCTGACTCGTGTTATGAGTCATAGCCGTTTAAGGTACTTGGTAAACTTTGTGGTCATGGTCAGTGGCACATGCCAACTTTGTCAAAGCATTGCGCACAATAGCTGTGCCACGCAACCGGTATCTTACCTTGTTTAAACCTGCAAGGTCATGCCTAGTACATCTGAACTGTGATTGGGCACTCTGACTGTAGCTGACTCGTGTTACGATTGGTAGAAGTTAAAGTCACTTGGTAAACTTTGTGGTCATGGTCAGTGGCACATGCCAACGTTTTCAAGGCATTGCGCACAATAGCCACACCAAGCCACTAGTATTCTACTTTGTTTGCACCTGCAAGATCATGCCTTGTACATCTGCTCTGTGATTCGGCACTCTGACCGTGGCTGACTTGAGTTATGATCAATAGAAGTAAAACTCACTTGGATACATTTGTGGTCATGGTCAGTGGCACATGCCAACTTTGTGAAGGCATTGTGCACAATAGCCACACCGAGCCACCGGTATTCTAGCTTATACGTGCAAGGTCATGCCCAGTACATCTGCACTGTGATTGGACACTCTGACCGTGGCTGACTCGTGTTATGATTCATAGCTGTTTAAGGTACTTGGTAATCTTTGTCGTCATGGTCAGTGGCACATGCCAACTTTTTCAAGGCATTGCACACAATAGCCGTGCCAGGCCACAGGGATTTTTTTACTTGTTTATACATGCAAGGTCATGCATACTAGATGTGCACTGTGATTGGGCACTCTGACCGTGGCTGACTCGTGTTACGATTCGTAGAAGTTAAAGTCACTTGGTAAACTCTGTGGTCATGGTCAGTGGCACATGCCAACTTTGTCAAGGCATTGCGCACAATAGCAAAACCGAACCACCAGTACCCTTTCCTGTTTGCACCTGCAAGATCATGCCTAGTTCATCTGCACTATGATTGGACACTCTGACCGTGTCTGACTCGTGTTATGATCAATTAAAGTGAAAGTCACTTGGATACACTTGTGGTCATGATCAGTGGCACATGCCACCTTGTCAAGGCATTGCACACAATCGCCACACCGAGCCACCAGTATTCTACCTTGTTTATACCTGCAAGGTTATACCGAGTATATCTGCACTGTGATTGGACACTCTGCCCGTGGCTGACGCGTGTTATGATTCATAGCCGTTTAAAGCACTTGGTAGACTTTGTGGTCATGGTCAGTCGCACATGCCAACTTTGTCAAGGCATTGCGCACAATAGCCGTGCCAAGCCACCGGGTTTTTACCTTGTTTATACCTGTAAGGTCATGCCTTGTACATCTGAACTGTGATTGGGCACCTTGACTGTGGCTGACTAGTGTTACTATTCGTAGAAGTTAAAGTCACCTGGTAAACTTTGTGGTCATGGTCAGTGGCACATGCCAACTTTGTCAAGGCATTGCGCACAATAGCCACACCGAGCCTCAAGTATTCTAACTTGTTTGCGCCTGCAAGATCATGCCTACTGTATCTGCACTGTGATTGGACACTCTGACCGTGGCTGACTCGTGTTATGATCAATAGAAGTAAAAGTCACTTGGATACATGTGTGATCATGGTCAGTGGCACATGCCAACTTTGTCAAGGCCTTGCACATAATAACCACACCGAGCCTCCAGTATTCTACCTTCTTTATACCTGCAAGGTCATGCCTAGTACATCTGAGCTATGATTGGGCACTCAGACTGTAGCTGACTCGTGTTTTAAATCGTAGAAGTTAAAGTCACTTGGTAAACTTTGTGGTCATGGTCTGTGGAACATACCAACTTTGTCGAGGAATTGCGCACAATTGCTGTACCAAGACACCCGTTTTTTACCCTGTTTATACGTGCAAGGTCATGCATATTAGATGTGCACTGTGATTGGGTACTCTGACTGTGGCTGACGCGTGTAATGATTTGTAAAAGTTAAAGTCACTTGGATACGTTTGTGGTCATGGTCAGTGGCACATGCCAACTTTGTCAAGGCATTGCGCACAATAGCCACACCGAGCCACCAGTATTCTAGCTTATACGTGCAAGGTCATGCCCAGTGTATCTGCATTGTGATTGGACACTCTGACCATGGCCGACTCGTGTTATGATTCATAGCTGTTTATGTACTTGGTAAACTTTGTTGTCATGGTCAGTGGCACATGCGAACTTTGTCAAGGCATTCCGCAGAATAGCCGTGCCAAGCCATTGGTTTTTTTATATTTTTTATACCTGCAATGTCATGCATATTAGATGTGCGTATTGATTGGACACTCTGACCTTGGCTGACTCGTGTTATGATTCGTGGAAGTTAAAGTCACTTGGTAAACTTTGTGGTCATGGTCAGTGGCACATGCCAACTTTGTCAAGGTATTGCACACAATACCCACACCGAGCCACCCGTATTCTACCTTGTTTGCACCTGCAAGATCATGCCTAGTACATCTGCACTGTGATTGGACACTCTGCCGTGGCTGACTCGTGTTATGATTCATTGTCGTTTAAGGTACATGGTAAACTTTGTGGTCATGGTCAGTGGCACATGCCAGCTTTGTCAAGGCATTGCGCACAATAGCCGTGCCAAGCCACCAGTATTCTACCTTTCTTATACATGCAAGGTCATGCCTAGTACATCTGAACTGTGATGGGGCACTCTGACCGTGGCTGACTCGTGTTATGATCAATAGAAGTAAAAGTCACTTGGATACATTTGTGGTCATGGTCTGTGGCACATGCCAACTTTGTCAAGGCATTGCACACAATAGCCACATCGAGCCACCAGTATTTTACCTTGTTTATACCTGTAAGGTCATGCCCAGTATATCTGCACTGTGACTGGACACTCTGACCGTGGCTGACTCGTGTTATGATTCGTAGCCGTTTAAGGTACTTGGTAAACTTTGTGGTCATGGTCAGTGGCACATGCCAACTTTGTCAAGGCATTGCGCACAATAGCCGTGCCAAGCCACTGGCTTTTTAACTTTTTTATACCTGCAAGGTCATGCATATTAGATGTGCACTGTGACTGGGCACTCTGACCGTGGCTGACTTGTGTTACGATTCGTAGAAGTTAAAGTCACTTGGTAAACTTCGTGGTCATGGTTAATGGCACATGCCAACCTTGTCAAGGCATTGCGCACAATAGCCACGCCGAGCCACCAGTATTCTACGTTGGTTATACGTGAAAGGTCTTACCTAGTACATCTGCACTGAAATTGGACACTCTGACCGTGGCTGACTCGTGTTATGATTCATAGCCGTTTAATGTACTTGGTAAACTTTGTGGTCATGGCAGTGGCACATGCGAACTTTGTCAAGGCATTGCGCACAATAGCCGTGCCAAGCCACCAGTTTTTTACCTTGTTTATACCTGCAAGGCCATACATATTAGATGTGTGCTGTGATTGAGTACTCTGGCTGTTGCTGACTCGTGTTACGATTTGCATAAATTAAATTCAATTGGTAAACTTTGTGGTCATGGTCAGTGGCACATGCTAATTTTGTCAAGGCATTGCGCACAATAGCCACACCAAGCCACCATTATTCTACCTTGTTTGCACCTGCAAGATCATGCCTATGATATCTGCACTGTGATTGGACACTCTGACCGTGGCTGACTCGTGTTATGATCAATAGATGTAAAAGTCACTTGGATACATTTGTGGTCATGGTTAGTGGCACATGCAAACGTTGTCAAGGCATTGCGCACAATAGCCACACCGAGCCACCAGTGTATTACCATGTTTATGCCTGTAAGGTCATGCCCAGTATATGTGCAATGTGATTGCACACTCTGACCGTGGCTGACTTGTGTTCCGATTCGTAGAAGTTAAGGTCACTTGGTAAACTATGTGGTCCTGGTCAGTGGCACATGCCATCTTTGTCAAGGCATTGCGTACAATAGCCGTGCCAAGCCACCAGTTTTTTACCTTGTTTATACCAGCAAGGTCATGCATATTAGATGTACACTGTGACTGGGCACTCTGACCGTGGCTGACTTGTGTTCCGATTCGTAGAAGTTAAGGTCACTTGGTAAACTATGTGGTCCTGGTCAGTGGCACATGCCATCTTTGTCAAGGCATTGCGTACAATAGCCGTGCCAAGCCACCAGTTTTTTACCTTGTTTATACCAGCAAGGTCATGCATATTAGATGTACACTGTGACTGGGCACTCTGACCGTGGCTGACTTGTGTTCCGATTCGTAGAAGTTAAGGTCACTTGGTAAACTATGTGGTCCTGGTCAGTGGCACATGCCATCTTTGTCAAGGCATTGCGTACAATAGCCGTGCCAAGCCACCAGTTTTTTACCTTGTTTATACCAGCAAGGTCATGCATATTAGATGTACACTGTGACTGGGCACTCTGACCGTGGCTGACTTGTGTTCCGATTCGTAGAAGTTAAGGTCACTTGGTAAACTATGTGGTCCTGGTCAGTGGCACATGCCATCTTTGTCAAGGCATTGCGTACAATAGCCGTGCCAAGCCACCAGTTTTTTACCTTGTTTATACCAGCAAGGTCATGCATATTAGATGTACACTGTGACTGGGCACTCTGACCGTGGCTGACTTGTGTTCCGATTCGTAGAAGTTAAGGTCACTTGGTAAACTATGTGGTCCTGGTCAGTGGCACATGCCAACATTATCGAGGCATTGCGCACAATAGCTACACCAAGCCACCAGTATTCTGCCTTGTTTGTACCTGCAAGATCATGCCTGGTACATTTGAACTGTGATTGGACACTCTGACCGTGGCTGACTCGTGTTATGAGTCATAGCCGTTTAAGGTACTTGGTAAACTTTGTGGTCATGGTCAGTGGCACATGCCATCTTTGTCAAAGCATTGCGCACAATAGCTGTGCCACGCCACCGGTATTTTACCTTGTTTATACCTGCAAGATCATGCCTAGTACATCTGAACTGTGATTGGGCACTCTGGCTGCAGCTGACTCGTGTTACGGTTTGTAGAAGTTCAAGTCACTTGGTAAACTTTGTGGTCATGGTCTGTGGCACATGCCAACTTTGTCAAGGCATTGCGCACAATAGCCGTGCCAAGCCACCAGTTTTTTTACTTTTCTATACCTGCGAGGTCATGCATATTAGATGTGCACTGTGATTGGGCACTCTGACCGTGGCTGACTTGTGTTCCGATTCGTAGCAGTTAAGGTCACTTGGTAAACTATGTGGTCCTGGTCAGTGGCACATGCCATCTTTGTCAAGGCATTGCGTACAATAGCCGTGCCAAGCCACCAGTTTTTTTACTTTTCTATACCTGCGAGGTCATGCATATTAGATGTGCACTGTGATTGGGCACTCTGACCGTGGCTGACTTGTGTTCCGATTCGTAGCAGTTAAGGTCACTTGGTAAACTATGTGGTCCTGGTCAGTGGCACATGCCATCTTTGTCAAGGCATTGCGTACAATAGCCGTGCCAAGCCACCAGTTTTTTTACTTTTCTATACCTGCGAGGTCATGCATATTAGATGTGCACTGTGATTGGGCACTCTGACCGTGGCTGACTTGTGTTCCGATTCGTAGCAGTTAAGGTCACTTGGTAAACTATGTGGTCCTGGTCAGTGGCACATGCCATCTTTGTCAAGGCATTGCGTACAATAGCCGTGCCAAGCCACCAGTTTTTTTACTTTTCTATACCTGCGAGGTCATGCATATTAGATGTGCACTGTGATTGGGCACTCTGACCGTGGCTGACTTGTGTTCCGATTCGTAGCAGTTAAGGTCACTTGGTAAACTATGTGGTCCTGGTCAGTGGCACATGCCATCTTTGTCAAGGCATTGCGTACAATAGCCGTGCCAAGCCACCAGTTTTTTTACTTTTCTATACCTGCGAGGTCATGCATATTAGATGTGCACTGTGATTGGGCACTCTGACCGTGGCTGACTTGTGTTCCGATTCGTAGCAGTTAAGGTCACTTGGTAAACTATGTGGTCCTGGTCAGTGGCACATGCCATCTTTGTCAAGGCATTGCGTACAATAGCCGTGCCAAGCCACCAGTTTTTTTACTTTTCTATACCTGCGAGGTCATGCATATTAGATGTGCACTGTGATTGGGCACTCTGACCGTGGCTGACTTGTGTTCCGATTCGTAGCAGTTAAGGTCACTTGGTAAACTATGTGGTCCTGGTCAGTGGCACATGCCATCTTTGTCAAGGCATTGCGTACAATAGCCGTGCCAAGCCACCAGTTTTTTTACTTTTCTATACCTGCGAGGTCATGCATATTAGATGTGCACTGTGATTGGGCACTCTGACCGTGGCTGACTTGTGTTCCGATTCGTAGCAGTTAAGGTCACTTGGTAAACTATGTGGTCCTGGTCAGTGGCACATGCCATCTTTGTCAAGGCATTGCGTACAATAGCCGTGCCAAGCCACCAGTTTTTTTACTTTTCTATACCTGCGAGGTCATGCATATTAGATGTGCACTGTGATTGGGCACTCTGACCGTGGCTGACTTGTGTTCCGATTCGTAGCAGTTAAGGTCACTTGGTAAACTATGTGGTCCTGGTCAGTGGCACATGCCATCTTTGTCAAGGCATTGCGTACAATAGCCGTGCCAAGCCACCAGTTTTTTTACTTTTCTATACCTGCGAGGTCATGCATATTAGATGTGCACTGTGATTGGGCACTCTGACCGTGGCTGACTTGTGTTCCGATTCGTAGCAGTTAAGGTCACTTGGTAAACTATGTGGTCCTGGTCAGTGGCACATGCCATCTTTGTCAAGGCATTGCGTACAATAGCCGTGCCAAGCCACCAGTTTTTTTACTTTTCTATACCTGCGAGGTCATGCATATTAGATGTGCACTGTGATTGGGCACTCTGACCGTGGCTGACTTGTGTTCCGATTCGTAGCAGTTAAGGTCACTTGGTAAACTATGTGGTCCTGGTCAGTGGCACATGCCATCTTTGTCAAGGCATTGCGTACAATAGCCGTGCCAAGCCACCAGTTTTTTTACTTTTCTATACCTGCGAGGTCATGCATATTAGATGTGCACTGTGATTGGGCACTCTGACCGTGGCTGACTTGTGTTCCGATTCGTAGCAGTTAAGGTCACTTGGTAAACTATGTGGTCCTGGTCAGTGGCACATGCCATCTTTGTCAAGGCATTGCGTACAATAGCCGTGCCAAGCCACCAGTTTTTTTACTTTTCTATACCTGCGAGGTCATGCATATTAGATGTGCACTGTGATTGGGCACTCTGACCGTGGCTGACTTGTGTTCCGATTCGTAGCAGTTAAGGTCACTTGGTAAACTATGTGGTCCTGGTCAGTGGCACATGCCATCTTTGTCAAGGCATTGCGTACAATAGCCGTGCCAAGCCACCAGTTTTTTTACTTTTCTATACCTGCGAGGTCATGCATATTAGATGTGCACTGTGATTGGGCACTCTGACCGTGGCTGACTTGTGTTCCGATTCGTAGCAGTTAAGGTCACTTGGTAAACTATGTGGTCCTGGTCAGTGGCACATGCCATCTTTGTCAAGGCATTGCGTACAATAGCCGTGCCAAGCCACCAGTTTTTTTACTTTTCTATACCTGCGAGGTCATGCATATTAGATGTGCACTGTGATTGGGCACTCTGACCGTGGCTGACTTGTGTTCCGATTCGTAGCAGTTAAGGTCACTTGGTAAACTATGTGGTCCTGGTCAGTGGCACATGCCATCTTTGTCAAGGCATTGCGTACAATAGCCGTGCCAAGCCACCAGTTTTTTTACTTTTCTATACCTGCGAGGTCATGCATATTAGATGTGCACTGTGATTGGGCACTCTGACCGTGGCTGACTCGTATTATGATCAATAGAAGTAAAAGTCACTTGGATACATTTGTGGTCATGGTCAATGGCACATGCCAACTTTGTCGAGGCATTGCGCACAATAGCCACACCACGCCACCAATATTCTGCCTTGTTTGTACCTGCAAGATCATGCCTGGTACATTTGAACTGTGATTGGACACTCTGACCGTGGCTGACTCGTGTTATGAGTCATAGCCGTTTAAGGTACTTGGTAAACTTTGTTTTCATGGTCAGTGGCACATGCCACCTTTGTCAAAGCATTGCGCACAATAGCTGTGCCACGCCACCGGTATTTTACCTTGTTTATACCTGCAAGATCATGCCTAGTACATCTGAACTGTGATTGGGCACTCTAGCTGCAGCTGACTCGTGTTACGGTTTGTAGAAGTTCAAGTCACTTGGTAAACTTTGTGGTCATGGTCTGTGGCACATGCCAACTTTGTCAAGGCATTGCGCACAATAGCTACACCAAGCCACCAGTATTATACCTTGTTGGTACCAGCAAGATCATGCTTAGTACATCTGCACTGTGATTGGACACTCTGACCGTGGCTGACTTGTGTTCCGATTCGTAGAAGTTAAGGTCACTTGGTAAACTATGTGGTCCTGGTCAGTGGCACATGCAAACTTTGTCAAGTCATTGCACACAATAGCCACACCGAGACACCAGTATTCTACCTTGTTTGTACCTGCAAGATCATGCCTAGTACATCTGAACTGTGATTGGGCACTCTAGCTGCAGCTGACTCGTGTTACGGTTTGTAGAAGTTCAAGTCACTTGGTAAACTTTGTGGTCATGGTCAGTGGCACATGCCACCTTTGTCAAAGCATTGCGCACAATAGCTGTGCCACGCCACCGGTATTTTACCTTGTTTATACCTGCAAGATCATGCCTATTAGATCTGCACTGTGATTGGGCACTCTGACCGTGGTTGACTCGTGTTACGATTCGTAGAAGTTAAAATCACTTGGTAAACTTTGTGGTTATGGTCAGTGACACATGCCAACATTGTCAAGGCATTGCGCACAATGGCCATTCCGAGCCACCAGTATTCTACCTTGTTTGAACCTTCAAGATCATGCCTAGTACATCTCCACTGTGATTGGACACTCTGACCGTGGCTGACTCGTATTATGATCAATAGAAGTAAAAGTCACTTGGTAAACTTTGTGGTTATGGTCAGTGGCACATGCCAACTTTGTCGAGGAATTGCGCACAATAGCCATGCCAAGACACCGGTTTTTTACCCTGTTTATACCTGCAAGGTCATGCATACTAGATGTGCATTGTGATTGGGTACTCTGACCGTGGCTGACTCGTGTAATGATTCGTATAAGTTAAAGTCACTTGGTAAACTTTGTGGTCATGGTCAGTGGCACATGCCAACGTTTTCAAGGCATTGCGCACAATAGCCACACCAAGCCACTAGTATTCTACCTTGTTTGCACCTGCAAGATCATGCTTTGTACATCTGCTCTGTAATTGGGCACTCTGACCGTGGCTGACTTGAGTTATGATCAATAGAAGTAAAACTCACTTGGATACATTTGCGGTCATGGTCAGTGGCACATGCCAACTTTGTGAAGGCATTGTGCACAAAAGCCACACCGAGCCACCGGTATTCTAGCTTATACGTGCAAGGTCATGCCCAGTACATCTGCACTGTGATTGGACACTCTGACCGTGGCTGACTCGTGTTATGATTCATAGCTGTTTAAGGTACTTGGTAATCTTTGTCGTCATGGTCAGTGGCACATGCCAACTTTGTCAAGGCATTGCACACAATAGCCGTGCCAAGCCACAGGGCTTTTTTAATTGTTTATACATGCAAGGTCATGCATATTAGATGTGCACTGTGATTGGGCACTCTGAACGTGGCTGACTCGTGTTACGATTCGTAGAAGTTAAAGTCACTTGGTAAACTTTGTGGTCATGGTCAGTGGCACATGCCAACTTTGTCAAGGCATTGCGCACAATAGCAAAACCGAACCACCAGTACTCTTTCCTTTTTGCACCTGCAAGATCATGCCTAGTTCACCTGCACTATGATTGGACACTCTGACCGTGGCTGACTCGTATTATGATCAATAGAAGTAAAAGTCACTTGGATACACTTGTGGTCATGATCAGTGGCACATGCCACCTTGTCAAGGCATTGCACACAATCGCCACACCAAGCCACCAGTATTCTACCTTGTTTATACCTGCAAGGTCATACCGAGTATATCTGCACTGTGATTTGACACTCTGCCCGTGGCTGACGCGTGTTATTATTCATAGCCGTTTAAAGTACTTGGTAGACTTTGTGGTCATGGTCAGTGGCACATGCCAACTTTGGCAAGGCATTGCGCACAATAGCCGTGTCAAGCCACCGGGTTTTTACCTACTTTATACCTGCAAGGCCACTGACCATGAGCACAAAGTTTACAAAGTGACTTTAACTTATACGAATCATTACACGAGTCCGCCACGGTCAGAGTACCCAATCACAATGCACATCTAGTATGCATGACCTTGCAGGTATAAACAGGGTAAAAAACCGGTGTCTGGGCATGGCTATCGTGCGCAATTCCTCGACAAAGTTGGCATGTGCCACAGGCCATAACCACAAAGTTTACCAAGTGACTTTAACGTCTACGAATTCTAACATGAGTCAGCCACAGTCAGAGTGCCCAATCACAGCTCAGATGTACTAGGCATGACCTTGCAGGTATAAACAAGGTAGAATACTGGTGGCTCGGTGTGGTTATTATGTGCAAGGCGTTGACAAAGTTGACATGTGCCACTGACTATGACCACAAGTGTATCCAAGTGACTTTTACTTCTATTGATTATAACACGAGTCAGCAATGGTCAGAGTGTCCAATCACAGTGCAGATATTGTAGGCATGATCTTGCAGGTGCAAACAAGGTAGAGTACTGGAGGCTCGGTGTGGCTATTGTGCGCAATGCCTTGACAAAGTTGGCATGTGCCACTGACCATGACCACCAAGTTTACCAAGTGACTTTAACTTCTACGAATCGTAACACGAGTCAGCTACAGGCAGAGTGTCCAATCACAGTTCACATATACTGGGCATGACCTTGCAGGTATAAACAAGGTAGAATACTGGTGGCTCAGTGTGGCTATTGTGCGCAATGCCTCGACATAGTTGGCATGTGCCACTGACCATGACCAGAAATGTATCCAAGTGACTTTTACATCTATTAATCAGAACACGAGTCAGCCACGGTCACAGTGTCCAATCACAGTGCACATGTACTAGGCATGATCTTGCAGGTTCAAACAAGGTAGAATACTGGTGGCTCGGAATGGCTATTGTGCGCAATGCCTTGACAATGTTGGCATGTACCACTGACCATGACCACAACGTTTAGCAAGTGATTTTAACTTCCACAAATCGTAACATGAGTCAACCACGGTCAGAGTGCCCAAAGACAGTGCACATCTAATATGCATGACCTTGCAGGTATAGAAAAGGAAAAAAACTGGTGGCTTGGCGTGGCTATTGTGCGCAATGCCTTGACAAAGTTGGCATGTGCCACTGACCATGACCACAAAGTTTACCAAGGACCTTAAACGGCTATGAATCATAACACGAGTCAGCCACGGTCAGAGTGTCCAATCACAGTGGAGTTGTACTAGGCATGATCTTGAAGGTTCAAACAAGGTAGAATACTGGTGGCTGGGAATGGCTATTGTGCGCAATGCCTTGACAATGTTGGCATGTGCCACAGATCATGACCACAAATAATACCAAGTGACTTTACCTTCTACGAGTTGTAACACGAGTCAGCCACGGTCAGAGTGCCCAATCACAGTGCACATTTAATGTGCATGACCTTGAAGGTATAAACAAGGTAAAAAACCGGTGGCTTGGCACGGCTATTGTGCGCAATGCCTTGACAAAGATGGCATGTGCCACTGACCATGACCACAATGTTTACCAAGTACCTTAAACGGCTATGAATCATAACACGAGTCAGCCACAGTCAGAGTGTCCATTCACAGTGCATATATACTGGAAATGACCTTGCAGGTATAAACAAGGTAGAATACTGATGGCTTGGTGTGGCTCTTGTGCGCAATGCCTTGACAAAGTTGGCATGTGCCACTGACCATGACCACAAACGTATCCAAGTGTTTTTTACTTCTATTGATCATAACACGAGTCAGCCACGGTCAGAGTGTCCAATCACAGTGCAGATGTACTAGTCATGGTCTTGCAGGTACAAACAAGATAGAATACTGGTGGCTCGGTATGGCTATTGTGCGCAATGCCTTGACAAAGTTGGGATGTGCCACTGACCATGACCACAAATGTATCCAAGTGAATTTAACGTCTACGAATCGTAACACACGTCAGCCATAGTCAGAGTGCCCAATCACAATGCACATGTAATATGCATGACCTTACAGGTATTAACAAGGTAAAAACCTGGTGGCTTGGCACGGCTATTGTGCGCATTGCCTTGATAAAGTTGGCATGTGCCACTGACCATGACCACAAAGTTTACCAAGTTCCTTAAACGGCTATGAATAACAACACGGGTCAACCACGGTCAGATTGTCCTATCACAGTGCAAATATACTGGGTATGACCTTGCAAGTATAAACAAGGTCGAATACTGGTGGCTCGGTGTGGCTATTATGCGCAATGCCTTGATAAAGTTGGCATGTGCCACTGACCATGACCACAAATGTATCCAGGTTACTTTTACTTCTAATGATCATAACACGAGTCAGCCACGGTCAGAGTGTCCAATCACAGTGCAGATGTACTAGGCATGATCTTGCAGATACAAACAAGGTAGAATACTGGTGGCTCGGTGTGTGGCAATTCTGCGCAATGCCTTGACAAAGTTGGCATGTGCCATTGACCATTACCACAAATGTATCGAAGTGACTTTTGCTTTTATTGATCATAACACGGGTCAGTCACGGTCAGAGTGTCCAATCACAGTGCACATCTAAAATGCATGACCTTGCAGGTATGAACAAGGTAGAAATCCGGTGGCTTGGCAAGGCTATTGTGCACAATGCCTTGACAAAGTTGGCATGTGCCAGTGACCATGAGCACAAAGTTTACCAAGTACCTTAAACGGCAATGAATCATAACACGAGTCAGCCACGGTCAGAGTGTGCAATCACAGTGCAGACATACTGGGCATGACCGTACAGGAATAAACAAGGTAGAATACTGGTGGCTCGGTGTTGCTATTGTGTGCAATGCCTTGACAAAGTTGGCATGTGCCACTGACCATGACCACAAATGTATCCAAGTGACTTTAACGTCTATTAATCACAACACGAATCAGCCACGGTCAGAGTATCCAATCACAGTGCAGATGTACTAGGTATGATCTTGCAGGTGCAAACAAGGTAGAATACTGGTGGCTCGGTGTGGTTACTGTGTGCAACGCCTTGACAAAGTTGGCGTCTGCCACTGACCATGACCACAAAGTTACCAAGTGACTTTAACTTCTACGAATCGTAACACGGGTCAGCCACAGTCAGAGTGCCCAATCACGGTTCAGAGGTACTAGGCATGACCTTGCAGGTATTACCAAGGTAAAAAAACTGGTGGCTTGGCACAGCTGTTGTGCGCAATGCCTTGACAAAGTTGGCATGTGCCACTGACCATGACCAGAGCGTTTACCAAGCACCTTAAACGTCTATGAATCATAACACGAGTCAGCCTTGGTCAGAGTGTGCAATCACAGTGCAGATATAATGAGCATGACCTTGCAAATACAAACAAGGTAGAAAACTGGTGGCTTGGTGTGGCTATTGTGCGCAATGCCCTGACGAAGCTGGCATGTTCCACTGACCATGACCACAAATGTATCCAAGTGACTTTTACTTGTATTAATCATAACACGAGTCAGCCACGGTCAAAGTGTCCAATCACAGTGCACATCTAATATGCTTGACCTTGCAGGTATAAACAGGGTAAAGGCCGGTGTCTTGGCACGGCTATTGTACGCAATGCCTTGACAAAGTTGGCATGTGCCACTGACTATGACCACAAAGTTTACCAAGTGACTTAAACTTCTACGAATCGTAACAGGAGTCAGCCACAGTCAGAGTGCCCAATCACAGCTCAGATGTACTAGGCATGACCTTGCAGGTATAAACAAGGTAAAAACTAGTGGCTTGGCACGGCTATTGTGCGTAATTCCTTGACAAAGTTGGCATGTGCCACTGACCATGACCACAATGTTTACATAGTACCTTAAACGGCTATGAATTATAACACGAGTCAGCCATGGTCAGAGTGTCCAATCCCAGTGCAGATGTACTAGGCATGAGCTTATATGTATGAACAAGGAAGAATACTGGTGGCTTGGTGTGGCTATTGTGCACAATGCCTTGACAAAGCTGGCATGTGCCACTGACCATGACCACAAATGCATCCAAGTGACTTTTACTTCTATTGATCATAAGACGAGTCAGCCACGGTCAGAGTGTCCAATCACAGTAAAGATGTACTAGGCACGATCTTACAGGTGCAAACAAGGTCGAATACTGGTGGCTTGGTGTGCCTATTGTGCGCAATGACTTGAAAAAGTTGGCATGTGCCACTGACCATGACCACAAAGTTTACCAAGTACCTTAAACGGCTATGAATCATAACACGAGTCAGCCACAGCCAGACTACCCACTCACAGTGCACATCTAATATGCATGACCTTGCAGGCATAATCAAGGTAAAAACCCGGTGGCTTGGCACGGCTATTGTGGGCAATGCCTTGACAAAGTTAACATGTGCCACTGACTATGACCACAAATGTTACCAAGTACCTTAAACGGCTATGAATCATAACACGAGTCAGCCACGGTCAGAGTGTCCATTTACAGTGCTGGTATATTGGGCATGACCTTGCAGGTATACACAAGGTATAATACTGGTTGCTCGGTGTGGCTGTCGTGAACAATGCCTTGTCAAAGTTGGTATGTGCCACTGATCATGACCACAAATGTATCCAAGTGACGTTTACTTCTATTGATCATAACACGAGTCAGCCACAGTCAGAGTGTCCAATCACACTACAGATGTACTAGGCATGATCTTACAGGTACAGACAAGGTAGAATACTGGTGGCTTGGTGTGGCTATTATGCGCAATGCCTTGACAAATTTGGCATGTGCCACTGACCATGACCACAAATGAATCCAAGTGACTTTTACTTCTATTGATCATAACACAAGTTAGCCACGGTCGGAGTGTCTAATCACAGTGCAGATGTAATAGGCATGATCTTGCAGAAACAAACAAGGTAGACTTCTGGTGGCTCGGTGCGTGGCTATTATGCGCAATGCCATGACAAAACTGGCATGTGTCATTGACCATGACCACAAATTTTTCCAAGTGACTTTTACTTTTATTGATCATAACACGAGTCAGTCACGGTCAGAGTGTCCAATCACAGTGCACATCTAATATGCATGACCTTGCAGGTATGAACAAGGTAAAAATCCGGTGGCTTGGCACGGCTATTGTGCACAATGCCTTGACAAAGATGGCATGTGCCAGTGACCATGGCCACAAAGTTTACCAAGTACCTTAGACGGCTATGAATTATAACACGAGTCAGCCACGGTCAGAGTGCCCAATCACAGTGCAGACATACTGGGCATGACCTTACATGTATAAAGAAGGTAGAATACTGGTGGCTCGGTGAGGCTATTGTGTGCAATGCCTTGACAAAGTTGGCATGTGCCACTGACCATGACCACAAATGTATCCAAGTGACTTTCACGTCTATTAATCACAACACGAGTCAGCCACGGTCAGAGTATCCAATCACAGTGCAGATGTACTAGGTATGATCTTGCAGGTGCAAACAAGGTAGAATACTGGTGGCTCGGTGTGGCTACTGTGCGCAATGCCTTGACAAAGTTGGCATCTGCCACTGACCATGACCACAAAGTTGCCAAGTGACTTTAACTTCTACGAATCGTAACACGAGTCAGCCACAGTCAGAGTTCGCAATCACGGTTCAGAGGTACTAGGCATGACCTTGCAGGTATAAACAAGGTAAAAAACCGGTGGCTTGGCACGGATATTGTGCGCAATGCCTTGACAAAGTTGGCATGTGCCACTGACCATGACCAAAATGTTTACCAAGTACCTTAAACAGCTATGAATCGTAACACGAGTCATCCTTGGTCAGAGTGTCCAATCACTTTGGAGATATACTGAGCATAACCTTGCAAATACAAACAAGGTAGAATACTGGTGGCTTGGTGTGGCTATTGTGCGCAATACCTTGACAAAGTTGGCATGTGCCACTGACCATGACAACAATTGTATCCAAGTGACTTTTACTTCTATTGATCATAACACGAGTCAGCCACGGTCAGAGTGTCCAATCAGTGTGCACATCTAATATGCATGACCTTGCAGGTATAAACAGGGTAAAAAGCCGGTGCCTTGGCACGGCTATTGTACGCAATGCCTTGACAAAGTTGGCATGTTCCACTGACTATGACCACAAAGTTTACCAAGTGCCTTTAACTTCTACGACTCGTAACACGAGTCAGCCACAGTCAGAGTGCCCAATCACAGCTCAGATGTACTAGGCATGACCTTGCAGGTATAAACAAGGTAAAAACTGGTGGCTTGGCACGGCTATTGTGCGTATTTCCTTCACAAAGTTGGCATGTGCCACTGACCATGACCACAATGTTTACCAAGTACCTTAAACGGCTATGAATTATAACACGAGTCAGCCATTGTCAGAGTGTCCAATCCCAGTGCAGATGTACTAGGCATGAGCTAGGAGGTATAAACAAGGTAGAATACTGGTGGCTCGATGTGGCTATTGTGCACAATGCCTTGAAAAAGCTGGCATGTGCCACTGACCATGACCACAAATGTATCCAAGTGACTTTTACTTCTATTGATCATAAGACGAGTCAGCCACGGTCAGAGTATCCAATCACGGTGCAGATGTACTAGGCACAATATTGCAGGTGCAAACAAGGTAGAATACTGGTGGCTTGGTGTGCCTATTGTGCGCTATGCCTTGACAACGTTCGCATGTGCCACTAACCATGACCACAAAGCTTACCAAGTGACTTTTACTTCTACGAATCGTAACACGAGTCAGCCACAGTCAGACTGCCCACTCACAATGCACTTCTTATATGCATGACCTTGCACTTATAATCAAGGTAAAAAACCGGTGGCTTGGCACGGCTATTGTGCGCGATGCCTTGACAAAGTTGGCATGTGCCACTGACTATGGCCACAAAGTTTACCAAGTACCTTAAACGGCTATGAATCATAACACAAGTCAGCCACGGTCAGAGTATCCATTTACAGTGCTGATATATTGGGCATAACCGTGAAGTTATAAACAAGGTGTAATACTGGTTGCTCGGTGTGGCTATTGTGCGCAATGCCTTGACAAAGTTGGCATGTGCCACTGACCATGACCACAAATGTATCCAAGTGACTTTTACTTCTATTGATCATAACACAAGTCAGCCACGATCAGAGTGTCCAATCACACTGCAGATGTACTAGGCATGATCTTGTAGGTTTAGACAAGGAAGAATACTGGTGGCTTGGTGTGGCTATTGTGTGCAATGCCTTGACAAAGTTCGCATGTGCCACTGACCATGACCACAAAGTTTACCAAGTACCTTAAACGGCTATGAATCATAACACGAGTCAACCACGGTCAGAGTGACCAATCACAGTGCAGATATACTGGGCATTACTTTACATGTATAAACAAGGTAGAATACTGGTGGCTCGCTGTGGCTATTGTGTGCAATGGCTTGACAAAGTTGGCATGTGCCACTGACCATGACCACAAA